>CM021110.1:306213697-306335803 GCA_007115665.2 Sequoiadendron giganteum
AAAGCATATTTTGGGGAGTCTATTTACACCTCTAGTTGCAAAAATGAGAATGAAAAGGAAAAAGACAATGAAAATAAAAATGATGAGTCCCTAGGTGAAAATCGCAAGGTGCCTTTGGACAATGAAAAAGTCAAAATAAAGGACGTATCCAAGGGTGAAATCCTCTTTGAGATACCCAAGGATAGAGGTTTAAATATTCTCCCCATTGAACAAGAAAAGTCACCAATGCTAGTAGAAGAGGCTGTTGCAGTCAACATAGGTACAAAAGAGAATCCTCGAATAGTATATTTTGTAGCTTCTTTAACAGAGATAGAACAACATGAGTTTAAGGAATTCTTCAAAAAGAGAGATAAAATTTGCATGGTCGTATGCTGACATGCCTAGGCTGGATCCAGACCTAATATTGCACCATTTACCATTACAACTAGGTATTAAGCCAGTCAAATAGAAGCTAAGGAAAATGAATCTACAAATCGCTCTATTGGTGAAAGAAGAACTTAAGAAACTCCTGGATGTAGGATTCATAATGACAATAGACTATCCAGATTGGATATCAAATCTTGTACCAGTAACTAAACCAACTGGGGGCATTCACATTTGCATTGACTTTAGAGACATCAATAAGACATGCCCTAAGGATGACTTCCCTTTTCTGAATATCGACATGATAGTAGATCTTACAGCAAGATATGAGATGCTATCCCTTATGGATGGTTTCTTTGGATACAACCACATTAAGATAGCACCTGAAGACCAACACAAGACAACTTTCACTTGTCCATGGAGCACATACTGTTGGAATGTTATGTTGTTTGGCCTTAAGAATGCAGGAGCCACCTACCAACAGGCAATGACTACGATTTTCCATGACTTTGTACATACATTCATGGAAGATTATGTAGATGACATTATAGCCAAATCAGAAACAAGGGAAGATCATTTGAAGGTTTTAGACAAGATATTCCAGAGGCTAGAAAATTACAACGTCAAGCTAAATCCAAAGAAGTGTGTCTTTGGGGTGAAATTAGGGAAACTGTTAGGGTATATCATCTCTCGAAGAGGCATTGAAGTAGATCCAGAGAAGGTAAGAGCTATCATAGAAATGCCTCCTCCAGCAAGCATTGGTTAACTAAGAACCCTACAGGGGATATTACAGTCCATTAGGCATTTCATAGTACAACTGGCAGATAAAATACACCCATTTCACCATCTACTCAAGAAAGGAGTACCATTTGTGTGGACACCTAAATTTCAAGAAGCCTTCCAAAAAATCAAGGACTATTTTCTTACTCCACCACTCTTAATGCCACCTACAGAGGGAAAACCATTGATACTTTACATCTCAGCAACTCAGTTGGCATTAGGGGTTGTTCTTGCACAACACGATGATCAAGGTCATGAGAGAGCAATCTATTATATTAGTAGTACCTTAGTGGGCTATGAACTAAATTATAGCAACATAGAACGTGCCTATCTAGTGGTAGTTTTTGCTACCCAAAAACTTCGGCACTATATGCTCAATCAAAAAACAATGTTAATTGCAAAGATTGATCCATTTAAATACCTCCTAAGTAAGGCAGCTTTAACAGGTCGATTGGCTAAATGGGTTATGATACTTAGCAAGTATGACATTCAGTATGTCGAGAGGAAGGCTATAAAAGGATAGGTGATCACAGATCAGTTAGCTGACACACCTATAAAGGTGGACCATCCGTTAGTGGTAGACTTTCTAGATGAATTTCTCTTGAACATTGACATTAAAACGGAATGGAAACTATACTTTGATGGGTCACATACAAATCGTGGTTCAGGAGCTGGTATCTTATTTGTCACACCTCAAGGTGATACCATTCCCAAATCATTCAGGATTGCTTTCCCTTGTACCAACAATATAGCAAAATACGAAGCCTTAGTGACAGGCTTAAAAATGGCAGCTCAGTGGAACATTAAGATCCTGCATGTCTTTGGCGACTCTCAATTGGTAATCTGATAGGTAAATGATGATTGCAAGACTAAGGATGAAAATATTTCACCTTACAAGTGAATGGTTGATAGTTTCAAGTAGTATTTCAATGATATAACTTTTCAACAAATACCACGTATCCAGAATAGAGCTGCAAATGCTATGGAAATTGTGGGTTCCTTGTTGGATATTCCGAGTAATGTGCCTAAGTTTGAGTTTCTGGTTGAATAGTTATTGGTCGCTACTTATGATGCCCCTGATACTATGATAGTGTGTACCATTGTTGGTACTACATCTCCTTGGTATAAAGACATATTCGACTACCTCACTGACCAAACCTTACCCCAAGACTTGTCCAATAACCAACACCAAACCTTTATCCGAAAATCAGCTAAGTACACCATCATCAAAGAAACCCTGTATAGACATACCTTAGATAATTCCCTAATGAGATGTCTTGATGTTGAAGAAGCACAAAAAAATTTGTGAGCAGTACATGAGGGTATATGCAGATCTCATTCAAGTGGTCCTACTCTAGCCCATAAGATTATGAGCCTAGGTTACTATTGGCCTACAATGGAGAAAGACTCATATGTCTTTGTAAATAAATATAGACAATGTCAAATACATGGAGACTTGATAAGAACGCCAATGTAGGAGCTTTGTCCAATTACTTCACCATGGCCCTTTGCCTAATGGGGACTTGACCTCATAGGTAAGATACACCCTTCATCATCCAATGGCCACAAATTCATCATCACCACCACTGAATACTTCACCAAATGGATCGAAGCTATTCCCATGACCTACATCACCGGCACACAAATATCTAAGTTTATATTAAACTATATCATTTTTTGGTATGGTGTACCCCAATCCATAATCACAGACAATGGCTGCCTATTCAAGAACCAAGAAGTATGCCATTTATGTGAATAATTCCACATCAAACACAATTTCTCCACCCCATATTACCCACAAGGTAATGGCCAAGCTGAGGCATCTAATAAGACAATTGTTAGAATCCTTAACAAGACTGTCAATGACGTTGGTCGTGACTAGCACCTATAGCTTAATCCTGCCTTATGGGCTTATCGCACAAGCATCCGTACTCCCATTGGCACCACTCCATATTCCCTCATATTCGGGTTCGAAGCTATCTTACCTATTGAGGTTGAAATACCTTCTCTACAGGTATCCTTGAAGGGTCATATCGATGATGAAGAATACCGTATCTCTAGGTTACAAGAGCTAGAATTGTTGGATGAATGAAGACATAAAGCATTATATCATTTGTAAGCATATCAAAATCATCTTCATCGTAGCTTTAATAGGAAGGTTCTCAATAGACACTTTGACGTTGGTGACCTGGTATTAATGGAGAATCCTAAGAACCAATTTGAACAAGAAAATCTAGGAAAGTTTGAACCTAATTGGTTGGGGCCATATATTATCACAAAAGCCTTTGGCTCAAAAGCATACCAACTCTCTACTCCTGAAGGAGAACCACTTTTGTCCCCTATCAATAGTTTGCATCTAAAAAGGTTCTACGCTTAAGTCTCTGAGAATCTGTGTCTCAATCTGGAAAAATACAAAAAAATGAAAAAAAAAATGGTTACCTTGATGAAAACCTAGCAAATAGGCGTCTTTGTAACACCAAAAAAATTGAGAAAATCAAAAAAGTAAAGAGAAATAAATTTGTCCACTAGTGAAAACCGCTTTGGTGGCGCTATGGATAAGTACCATGGTGAAAACCTGGAAAATAGGCACCATGTGTAGTCAAGCTCGCTCTTCCATCTACCATCATTCTAATTGCACTTTTTCACCATCACTGATAATAAATGATTGTCTTATCCATTACTTGGAACGATTGACATCTAGCATCCATTCCGTCATATTACCCACTCCATCTTCCAAATCTTATTCCCAATTGGGGGAAAATCCTTGTTCTATGCCCTAACACCTTGTACATAATGTCACACCATCAAAAATGTCCTGAAAAATCCCAAAAACATTAAAAAAATCCCAAAAAATCAGAAAATGTCCTGAAAAAATCCCAAAAAAAATAAAAATAAAATTAAAATAAAACAAAAATTCGAAACATGTCAGAAAATCCAATAAACAAAGTCAATTCAATCATGTCATGTTAGTCATGTCTAGTCAATCATGTCGAGTCAGTCATGTTAAGTCATTCATAGACATAGTCGAACTACATTGCCTCTGCGACTGGGATGTAGGCAAGGCCATCAATCGATGTGCCCCGAGGCATTAGGTCTATCATTCTAGGTTTTTCATGTATCACACATTAAAATCATGATGCTTTGTATATTCAAAGTCATTGGTTGTGTTGAACTATGAGGTCTCTGCATGTACAATGTAGGCACATCTAATCAATTGATGAGCTCCTAAGACCACACTAGGTCAGTCCAATAGGGTTCATTCACATTCACATTCATTATCACACACATTGCATATCGTTCACTTAGATGCATGTCTTTAGCCACATTAGGTCAATACTTTAGGGTGTCACCTCATGTCATACACTGTCAATACACAAACACACTTTTAATCAGTCAACGAATCAAAACAAGTCATGCAACAACAAGGAAAAACAACTCAAAGTCATCAAGTCAATATCAAACACATTGTCAAAGAAATCAACCTATGTCTTACACAAGATATGTCTTTCTTGTCAATAGACGTCATAAAATTGTCATAGTCTCATGTGGCTTGTCACTTCAACGTCATCAGACTCCAACGTCTCATATGGCATGTGTCTTTCTGAAACCAAGCTTTGTCATGCCTTATACAGAAGTCACCAAGTTGAAACCAGACTCAACGTCTTATGCGGTATGTGTCATTCTCTCACATTACGCTATGTAAAACATCAAACAATCAAACAATCCCACAAGATCAAGTTTTGGCGAATATATTTATTTGGCTTTATGACTTTATATCTTATTTTGTCTTATATTTTTATCAATTTGTGCCAGATCCTATTACTAGCTTTCTCAAGGATGTCCCTTGAGGGATTTAGAGAAGCAACAATGTCTCAGGACTCTTTTTTTTTGGATGTTGTCTATCACCTATCTTTTTAACATTGGTTTTTGAGTCATCTTACTAGTTTCCTCAAGGATGTCCTATCAAGGATTTAGAGGAGCAATGACGTCTAATGACCTGTCTTTTATTTGTCTGTTATCTGTGGTTTGTCTTGACAAAATGACTGGGGCATCTTGTCCTTAGTCTGAGTTAAGACACTCCTTGTCTACGATTGTCTTTTTTTCACAGGTGGATAACTTTGTACACTATGGTCTATCTCATATCATAGTGTGTACTATCCATTTGTGTCATGCCCCGCCTAATGATGATAACAAGCAAGCATAGCATATTTGGAAATACATCGAAGATTAGATGTTTTTCTCAATCAATAACCATTATTTTTCAATACTAACTTTTTGAATTATCCATGCTAAAATTTCTTCTTGTTTGTATCTTCATCATCCTTATATATTTTTCCCTATTCTTTTATCCTTCATATTCTAGTTTTCTCATCCATTTCGAGAGCACACTCGTGTCCTTCAAACCCACCTATCCTCTCAAGGGGGCATACCACTACCTCCTTATCATTCTCCATTTCATTGGGGTATACCCTAACCTGTTTCATGTTGGGGCATGATCGGGGCATATTTTCTTTGACACAACACCGTACCAACATTGTATCAAAGAGGGGCAAACTATAGATACCGAAAATTGGTCTAGGCCTATGAGTACATATTCGACGTAATTTTCTATAGGCCATGGTCTTGATTAAATAATGTTTATTATTTAATTAACCTTTCTAACACATATTTCCTCTATTAATTAAATACCCCTTTTTAATTAATTCATTAATTCATTATTAATCTTTATTCAACTTGGTTAATTAAATAAATCATATTTGTTTAATTATGTCGCGAACTAATTAATTCTTCCCTCTTTATCTATCAATTAAATAATTTATTATTTAATTACCCCTCTATCATAATTTTTCCAACTATAATTAAATATCTTTATTTAATTATTCATTTAAACCCCTTTATCTATAGTTAAATATTTATTATTTAATTATTTATATTATCCTTTTCAAACAATCAAATTAAATAAATTATCTTTATTTATTTAATTAAATCTTTTATTTTCGAATGTTGAATTAAATTAATAATTAATTCATATTTAATTATTTATGACACATTCTTCTATCAACCAGTTATCTAATCATTCACTCACCTTCTGACTTGAGATCTACTTTTAGTTCTCCAGTTATCTCTGAATTCAACACCATTTTATCTCTATGAGAAGACTCTCTGTCATAACTAGTCAGTTAACTAGTTCCAACTCATATGCATGATATGTCTATTAATTATATATATTTATTTAATTAATTAACTCATGTTTGCATTCAAATGCGTTATTCTCCAAATTCTAACTTTGGCTTTTGCATACAAACTCTGTTTCTTGTATTTTCGAAGACTCTTAACTCAAGATTTAGATCCTGAACTCGTGTTCTAACTCACGTTCTAACTTAGTCTCTATCTTCAGTCTTTCTCGGACTTGTGTTCTAACTCGTGTTCCAACTCATGTTCTATCTAACACAAAAATCACATCACATGGAATTAATCAATCTCATCCATCGATCTCGCTTTCAATCTGAGTTGATTGTTTGAAAACCCAAAATATATAAAATGACATGTCATTATCATTATTCCTCCTACCGAAATCATTCATTTTTGAGAAGAGACTCATCTTCGATATTTTTCTTAGACACTCGACAAAACTATACTTGCATTCAAACACATAAATCTTTATTTAATTATTCATTTAAACCCCTTTATCTATAGTTAAATATTTATTATTTAATTATTTATATTATCCTTTTCAAACAGTCAAATTAAATAAATTATCTTTATTTATTTAATTAAATCTTTTATTTTCGAATGTTGAATTAAATTAACATTTAATTCATATTTAATTATTTGTGTCACATTCTTCTATCAATCAGTTATCTAATCATTCACTCACCTTCTAACTTGAGATCTATTTTTAGCTCTCCAGTTATCTCTGAATTCAACACCAATTTATCTCCGTGAGAAGACTCTCTTTCATAACTAGTCAGTTAACTAGTTCCAACTCATATGCATGATATGTCTATTAATTAAATATCTTTATTTAATTAATTAACTCATGTTTGCATTCGAATGCATTATTCTCCAAATTATAACTTTGGCTTTTGCATATAAAGTCTATTTCTTCTATTTTCGATGACTCTTAACTCAAGATTAAGATCCTGAACTCATTTTCTAACTTACGTTCTAACTTAGTCTCTATCTTCAGTCTTTCCCGAACTCATGTTCCAACTCACATTCTATCTGACACAAAACTCACATCGCATGGCATTCATCAATCTCATCCGTTGATCTCTCTTTCAATCTGAGCTGATCGTTCGAAAACCCAAAATCTATAAAATGGCTTGTCATTATCATTATTCCTCCTCCCAAAATCATTCATTTTTGAGAAGAGACTCATCTTCGATATTTTTCTTAGACACTCAAAAAAACTATACTTGCATTCAAACACAGAAATTTGAGGGCAAGAATACTAAAAAGGGTAAATGGAGAAGAGCAATCAAGATAATTCGAAGGGATGAATGCATATTCGGTGAGATCATTTTGGTTTTATTAGTTTAGTTTATTTTCTCATTCTTTGTTGTTAGATTTTAGATTATTGTTTAGATTAGGATTTGACATTATTATTCTAGCTTGATTACTATTAATATGATGATATGATAGATGACTCTATACTTTGACTAAGGTCTATGAGGCAGGTTGGTGATTTTTATGTTTGGTGCGGGAATATTCAATGAGAAATTCATCAATGATGAAGACTTGTGGCTACAAAAGGTGAAGGGTCTGATAGAATAGAGTTTGTACATGAACTCTTGGTTTGTTTTAGTATGATAATTATGTTTACAGTCATTTAGTTGTCTGAAAAAAAATAAGAAGGAATGCTTATTGGTATTTTTCCTTGGAGAGAGATGTATTGAGGAGTCAAAGAATGAATGTTAGAATATTGAATGTTGAATGATTTAGTGATTTTGATCAAGTTTTTTGTTGATGGTAAAAGGTTTGTGAGTCTAATATAGAGATGGATTGCTTATGGAATGTTTTGGCTTGTTGATGCAATGTGATTGAACAAATAATTTGTTGAGTAAAGAAATGAAATGTTGGAGTTTATATATTTGATCTTCTCCTTATTCTATTTGGGATTGAAATCCCTTGAAGAAATGATGGTGTTGAGGTTGAAACCCTTGAGGGTGAGTTGATGTTTAATATGGTGAGTGATCTCCACCTTGGCTCTGCATCAATCTTGCATTATTCAACTTTTGAGCTTGACCCACAATGGTATTCCATACCTTTTGCATTTCTTGACAAAAACCTTCAAATGGGTAAACTATAATAGGAAGAAATCCGCATTTAACTAAAGCCCCATGTGGGTATTCCTTATTTCAAGAGAAATCTTCATTTAAAGTTGAAAACTGTATGTATTCTTCTGAAAATATTTATTTATGAAGAAAACTTCCTTTCTATTCTGAAAACAAAACTCTTGCAACACTCGTTTCACTTGAAACCCCAGCTTGTTTGATATTGAAGTATTAATTCAAAAGAAGAAGAAGATGTATTTCACACTATTGTTGTAGCTTAACTTACTTATTCACAAAATGCAAACTCTATCTTACTCAGATAATCTCTTAACATAATAAGCTTAATGCCTTCACTATTTTCTTGAAAGGCACAACACAGTGAAACTCAAAAACTATTCAGAGTCATTAATTGCTTATCAAAATATATTTTCTACCTCATGTAGTTTCAATGTTAACATGATAATGAACTTTGCATGCATTCCATGAAACACATAGAAAACTCCATTCATCCTTCAAATGCATTGTATGTAAATGCTTTCATTTTACTTGTTTACTTTTCAAAATGGTATTCAACTAGCATGACACACCTGTAGATTACTTGCCACTTTTATTACTTGTCTTATGCAATTGAACCCTTAGAAAATTCAACTCTTTGATCATACCTAGAACTATTCCTTTTTGATATTTTGTACTCAAATAGCTTGAGAATGCCAATGTACTTACTCCTTAGCACTCATACATTTTTATGATTAAATGAAGCTTTTTGTAAATATCTTTCAATCCTTCAATTCTGTAGCTTGATTTCATGAATTTTATATGTATGACTATTCACTATCACCATGAAACAACATGAATAAATATGAACAAAATACATGGAAACAAAGATGCAATCAATTTGGCAGTATTTAAAAGATTCATTTCAATTGATTTAGTATCTGAATTGAGTTCATTTTCCACTTTTAATTTTTACTCCGTTGTTCAAATTTGATTCTTATGAGTAAAAAATGTCCTTGATTAATCTGATAATTGAAATATGCTTCACTCCTTCATGAATGGATCAGATGAACATGATAATTGTATTTCCTTACTCATCCCACTTGTATGTTTAAGGGGTAGAATTTCAAGCTCTACCCTTGTGGGAGCCCATTTTACTCCACATGCTTTTATGTCTTCATGAGATGATCAGCTACATATCTCTTCATATACCTACACATAGAAGCAAACAATGTTATATAAAACAATATACTATTATGATGTTTCCTTCTTTGCTTCTATCCAACTCATGCTCTCTCAACTATTTCAATGTATTATTAGTAGCATTTTACATTATTTTTGGTGGTTCGTATAGGGATGTTCATAATCAAAGTTCTGAAAACCTTTCATGTCTCTTACAGGTCGATTGGAGCTCGAGGACGAAGGATGGTGTACCACTTCTGCATCGACCAAAAACATGGGAAATGATGATTATTTTCATGATTATGCATCTTCCTTTCTCACATCGTTAATAATGTATCATGCTTCTCATGATTCATTGTTATAGTTAGTCACATGACTTGTGTGGGGCACTTTAATTTATTTTCTTGTTTTTCATCCTAAAAAGAAATGCATCAAAATTTAAAATTGTACAATCCTTTTGTCCTTGCAAACAAACGAAATATTGTAATGTGAATAAGCATCATGAAATAAATTAAAGGAATTTTTATTTTTAATCATTTGTATATTTTATCTTGTACTTCATTTGTACCACAAAGCACAGAGCAAAAATCTTGAAATTATGTTTACTAAAAACACTTGCATAGTTGAAACTTGATAAATTTGATGCAATTCAAAAATCTCAAGAAATGCATCAAATAACTAAACTTCACTTTAAAATGAAACAAGCTAGCTCCACCAATTGATTTGTATTGAAAAATGGTAATAGTTCTTAGCTATAAAGGATGCACCTACTTTACTAATTCTAAAAAATGGGTGAAGGAAAGGCCTCTAGAGAAAAATAAAAATGAAGTTATTGTTATCTCTACCCTACATGCTAAATAAGAAAATAACTATTGGCTTGTTGATAGTGGTTTTTCACATCACATGCCTAGTGATAAAAGTAAGTTTTTTAAACTTGAAAATTATGATGGAGGCTTGGGTATGTTTGGAGATGATATTGGTGCTAAAATTTATGGGATATTTTTAGTAAGTTTTGATGGCAAGCATAATATTGATGATGTCTACTATGTTAAGGGTTTGAGGCATAATATTTTGATCGTTGGAAAGATCTACCAAATTAAGGGTGTTGATGGACAATGCTTTATGACTCAAATTAATGATAGTTGGTCATGGCATTGGAGAATGTGTCACATGAATTTTGATAACTTGGAAATAATTAGTGTTGTTCAGGCCGTAAGATATTTACCAAGGATTACAAATCTTGTTAATGTTATTTGTAGAAATTGTCAATTTTGAAAGAAAGAAAGAAGTTATTATAGATCAAAGGAACTGTCTACTACTAGACTACTAGATTTAATACAAAAATATTTCTATGGTCCTACAAAAGTGAGAAGTCTACTAGGTGAATGGTACTTTATGCTTTTTATTGATAATTATTCTAGATGTACATGGGTTACATTTCTTAGAGAGAAATTAGATGCATTAGATAAATTCAAGACATTCAAAGCTATGGTTGAAAATGAAGTAAATTTGAGGATAAAATGCCTAAGGTCTAATAGAGGTGGATAATTTACCTCCCATGAGCTTAATATGTTTTGTGAAGTGCATGGAATAAAGAGATAGTTACCTACTCCAAGAACCCCTCAGTAGAAAAGAGTTGTTGAAAGAAAAAATAGAATAATTCAAGAGGTAGCTAGATCAATGATTACTGAAGCTAGTTTACTGGAAAGAAGTTATGCATACTATTGTTTATGTATTCAATAATTTTCAAGCAAGAAAAAATAGTACATAGACTCCCTATGAGCTATGTCATGGAAGAACTCCTACTCTCAAGTATTTCAAGGTATTTGGAGGCAAATGTTATATCAGAAGAGATGAAGAAACTTTAGGAAAGTATGATGCATGAAGTGATGAAGGAATTTTTCTTTGATATTCTACTAAAATCAAAGCATACATTTTTTTCAAAAAAAGACTGAGAAAGATTGTAGAGAGTGCTAATGTCAAGGTTGATGAAAAAATGAATAATTCTATTGACATTGATGGATATGTATCTAATGAACTTGATTGTGTAAGAATAGAAGAGATTGTTGAAGAAAAAGAAAAGGATGCTCAAGAAAAGTAGGATGAACAAAATGAAAGAGAATAAGAAGCTCTCGTGGTTTCCCCTAAGATGCCTAGGTATGTACAAAAGGATCATTCAGAAAAACAAATCATTGGAGACAAAACAAAAGGAATATTGACTAGAAGTAGAGTTGTTGCTAAAGTAAACATGTGTTTACTTTATGAGATTAAACCAAAAATTGTAAGTGAAGCATGTAAAGATAAATAGTGGATGGAGGCTATGAAAGAAGAGATTATGCAAATTGAGAAGAATCAAACTTGGGAATTGGTCCCAAGACCAGCAAATATAAACATTATTGGATCAAAGTGGGTTTTCAGAAATAAGTTGAATGAGAATGGAGAAATGGTTAGAAACAAAGTGAGGCTTGTGTGAAAAGGTTACTCATAAGTAGAAGGAATAGATTTTCAGGGAACCTTTGCTCTGGTAGCAAGAATTGAATCTATAAGGATGTTCTTAGAATTATTTTCCCATAAAGATTTCAAGGTCTAGCAGATGGATGTCATATCAACATTTTTGAATGGTGAGCTAGAGGAGGAAGTCTACATGGAACAAACAAAAAGATTTCAATTTTCAGATCAACCGAATATGATGTGTAGATTGAAGAAAGCTTTATATGGATTGAAGAAATCTCATAGAGATTGGTATGCGAGGTTAGACAGGTATTTAATTTTAAAAGGTTTCAACAAAGGTACAAAAAATAGTAATTTTTATTTTAAAATTGAAAATGAAAAAATCTTGATTGTGGTTGTATATGTTGATGACATTATTTTTGGAGGAAATGAAACTATGTGCAAGATATTTGTGAAAGAGATGTAGAAATAATTTGAAATGTTTAGTTTTGGAGAGATCATTTTCTTTCTTGGGCTAGACATCAATCAAATTGAGAAAGGGATTTGTATTTCATAGTCTAAATATATGAAAAAGATGTTGAATAATTTTGGGATGGATGGTTCCAAACTGGTATGTACTCTTATGGTGACTAGTTGCAAACTGGGTAAAGATGATGATTCACCTAAGGTCGATCCAAGAAATTATAGATCTATGATTGGTGGAATACTATATTTGATTGCTACTATAATAGATATTATGCATTTTGTTTGTCTTGTGGCTATATTTCAAGAAAATCCTATGGAAACACATTTTTCTACTATTAGGATAATTTTTAGATATTTGAATGGCACCCCAGATTATGGGTTATGGTATCCTAGAGATAATTATTTTACACTAAGTTCTTATATAGATGTAGATTGGGTTGGATGTGTAGATGATAGAAAGAGTACAAGTGGTGGTGAATTCTTTCTTGGTTGTAGATTGGTGGCATTGTTGAGTAGAAAGCAAGATTTAATTTCCTTGTCTACTATTGAAGCTAAGTATATTGCTACCGCATCTTCTTGTACACAAGTTCTATGGATGAAATAGATATTGAAAGATATCATAGTAGTGTATGATGATCCTATATCTATCTTTTGTGATAACACAAGTATAATTAATATTTCAAATAATCATGTGATGCACTCAAGGATAAAGCATATATCTATCAGGTATCATTTGTTGAGAGATAAGGTTGTGGAGAATGAAGAAGCTTGAGTATATTTTGACAATGGATCAGATTGTTGATATATTTATGAAGGCTCTTCCTAAAGATAATTTTGAGTATCTTTGGGAGAATTTAGGTTCCACTTCCCCTCCTTTCTTTAACTAGATGCATATGGAGATGCATCATTCTAGTGGATCTATGGATATATCTTTCTTTTGGACTGATCTTTGGTGGCTACCTCTTAGGGGGAGCATCTAGTGTCATGTGTTTTCATTCTGATTATTTTGTTGTCAAAGGAGAAATAAATGAAAATATCTTTTTCATTTTTCATTAATTTCAAACGGGAGAGGAAAGGAAGAATGTGAAAAAGAGGAAAGGAAGAATTTCAAAAGAGATTATCTACTAAGGGGGAGAAACATAAAGAAAAATATTGAGAACTGTATTCAAATCTAGTATTTTGTCTTTTATGTTTTTTCACATCATGTGTTACCATCAATGAAAAAGGGGAGATTGTTGGAAGAATGGAAGGAATGAAGGTGTTTTCATTGATGTCAACTAGTCAATTGTTTATCAACTGGTTTTTGTTGACTGTATATGTCGAGGATATTGAGACAATTGTATCAAAGAAATATTGCATGTGTTCAATGGTTTCTCTGGGTTTTGCTCTAGGTTTTTCTCCTAATATTTGTAGTTCATATATGTTGATCATGATTGTTGGATGTTTCTATATCCAGATTTTTGGTTGTTGATTCATTATTTAGTGTGAGTTATGTTCACCAGTTGTGAATTGTGGTTCTTTGAGGTTTTGGTTGAGGTTCAAGAGAAATGTTGATGGTCCATATTTCTCTTTGTTAAGGTCTTATGACTTATGGTTCAATATTTGTGTTCCTATGATCATGACAAAGCTAATCTTGGTATCTAGAAGATTCATGCTTAAATGTCATATGTGTTTTACATTGGTTTGGTCGACCTTGTGTTGAACACTATCTTTGGAGTTAATGAAGTGCGTTGGATCTATTTAGGTCCTCATGAAGTGTGTGTTTGGTCACCCTCATTCTAATTCCACCCTAGGATGTCTAGGTTCTAACCTAATTTGAGTTTAATATTGGATGGATGACATTGGATATGTTTCAAATTTGAAAATGGTATAAATACAAGATGAGTTAGTGGTGAAGTGGAAAGACAAGAGAAAAGAAGAGAGAGAAGAGAAAATAAAAAGAGCATATAAATGTGAGATTTATTATATTTGATGAGTGTGTGAGATTTGAGTGTGGCCGATCAATATGAATCCTAAATGTTGAGTTTTTGGATGTAGTGAGCAGAAGGTGTACTCTATCATTTATGCATTTCTACAAGTGATTTTGGTGGATTCATTTGTTTCTTTGAGATTGTCATCTCTTTGTAACATATCTCTTTTATCTTCTTTGTATTTTAGTGGTAATGAGCCCTATGGGTTGTTAGCCCTGTTGGATAGTGAGTCATGTTCCAGACAGTGAGTCCTTGGTTTGGCAGTGAGCCTTTTGTAATCGGTTTCGATACTTTATAGTGTGAGTTAATCCTCATTGTGGTTTTACCTCATTGGTTTTTCCATGTAAATATTGTGTTGTATTTGTGTGATGGTTTTCAATTTCTTTACTTGCACTTAAGATTTAATCATTTAAGCATTGCTAAGGATTAGTTCAGATAATTGAATTAAATGTTGAATTTTGTGACAATTGATTCATCCCCTCTCAATTGTCCTAAAATAGGGAGAATTATGATAAAATTACAATAGCCTTTATGAGTTCACCTTTCAAAAATATAGAAATCTAGAACCCCAATTTAGGAAAATAACCATTTTCCATAGTGATATCTATGAAGAAAGTTTTGCACTACATTCTAAGAAGTAAGGTGATTATGATCATCCTCAATGTATCCATTAAATAATTATTGATAAAAAAATGAGATAGGAGCGTGGAGAGGTAAATGGATTTCCATTGTACTATAATTTTATATGGATATACAACCCATGAAGCTAGTGAGAGGTAAAGGACTCTCAAAGACCCTAGTTAGATTCGATACATAGTTAGTGTGTCAATAGTATTCCTAGAAAGCCATCACTTTATACATGTGGTACAAAGAAATAGTTCATAATTTATGACATAATATGTGTCTAGAGGGGATAAAAAAACTTAGGGAAGAGCCTTGAGGATCAATATTAAAGCTTATATGATATAATTTGAGACTTTATATTGAAGGAACTTGTTGGAAGTTTTCCATTGATTATGTTGTTTGGAAATATCAGCATGAGGTTCATATATTGCTTGATCTAATGTTTTCATTGATGTCAACATTATTATGATCATTTTAGAATTGATTGAAAAAATTATTGAATAAATTTGAATAGAACAAATTGATCCAAAAGGTATGGTCACACAAGAATTTGGCTAAACATTTCTTCTAACAGTGTTGTGGTTCAGTGCATCAATTTTTGGGTCCACACTCCACTACAAGTTGGACTATCACCTTGTGATTCTAACTATAGTTTTGAGATCATTAGATGCATCTAAATTCAAAATTTGGTGACACTTTATGAATTATTCTAAAATTTATGAATGACAAAGTTCAACTCTGTATATTATAGTCATTCCTTGTATAGTGTATCAAGTGTGGAAGATTTTGCATTTCTTCGTGGATAATTATTTTATTCTATGATAATGAAGATAATATAGTAGATTTTGGTTGATTGGGAATTCAAATGAAGATTGAGTTTTGAAGTCACACATATGGTGAATTTTATGTACATAAAATGGCTTTTGTGTTTAGGTCTATTTTTCGGCCGATCTAACATGTTTGATGTTTTGTGGAGGATAGGCAAGTAATTTTATCTTATGTGGGATCTATGTTAGGTCCATTATAACCTATCTTAAGGTGAATTGAATTTTGAATTATGGCATGAGCTATAGATATAATGTTTTGAGGATGACATGTTTATTTTATGTGTTACTTCAAATTAGGCCAACCTAATTGAAGTTACACTTGACATGAATATATATAGGAGATTAAAATCAAAGTTTTAAGAAGGTGTGGTGGATGATGAGGTTTTTTTTTATATGATAGATAGAGAATATTGCACGCTATAAATAATACATATGACATGTATTGTGTTTCACCTACATGTGTGTGATGTGAATATAATTAGAGTTGAGAAGATTGTGAGCAGAGTAGAATATTATTTTAGATTTTTGTTAAGATTATTATGTGCTTCATTGGAACTACAATCTAGCATATGATACATTTTATTGTATCAGTTCAAATAGTTTGTGTTATGCCTTACATAACCACCCCATCTTTTTCCTTGGTCAAAATGGGTCCCCCTTTGTTATTTTTATCCTTTGTTGTTGTTTAAACAAAGTGTGGAGTCATTTTACTTCTAACACTTTGTTTGTTTTTTGGTTTAGTCTGTTGGAAGCGGAAGCGAAACTGAATTGAGTTCTGAAAAGTTCTTTTGAAACTTGTTTTGGTTCCCATCCTAACAGTCTTTTCTTTTGTTCTTTTGTTTTGTCTTCAGTGGACTCGGAGTTGAAGTGGGTGTTCAGTTGGTCTTTATCGAAAATTGCAAAATCATGATCGATTTCGCCCTTGCCTCCACTATTTGTATTTTGTTTTAGTTGGTGTCTTAGTGTTTAGTTTTAGTATATCAGTCTTTTGGTTTACTTTTTGTGTTTTGTTTTTACTTTATGTTTAGTTGGTAGACTCGGAACCGGAATGGGAATTCACTTTGGAAATTTCTTAAACTTTTGAAGCAGTTTCCATTTTTAATTCCACCCCTGCCACTTTTGGGTCATTGACTTTTTGACTAGAGTTACACTACACATAAGTAATCGTTCTCTTTCAGTTTTGACTCCGCCTTAACTGCGTGTTAATGCATTAATGACAATTGCTTGGGTAGGTTGAAATCCTTATTTTTACCTTCATTTAAGAATTAAACGAGTCATTATCATTATTATTAAGATTGAATAACATGAAAGAGCAGCAGTGGAGTTCATTTGAGCAAATTGATTGAATGAGGAGAAGATTATTGTTTGTGAATCAGTTCGAAGGTTAGCTCGGGTTATTTAGCATTTTGAGGTAGGGTTTCTTATTGTTCTTTGGCTTCGTTTATTTACTGTTGTGTTTGTTATGTTTTGCTTTATATCTGCTCGTGCTTTCAATCATTTCACTTTTAGCGAATTCATGATTCTTGGTATGATTGGTTTGTTTATTTCCTTGTTTTATTTGGTTGTTTTGTTTGTTTCCTTATTTCAAGTTTCTTTTATTATTGTGTTCGATTCTTTCTATTTTTGGGTGCGGTCGCTTTCACGATTTAGTCTTGATCGCGTCGGGCCATTTTTTATTTATAGTAGGTTGGCTTAAATCAAGGGTTTAAGTAGTGTTGATTAAGGTTAAGGATCTACAGTGAGGTAGATTAGAGATTTATAGTGAGTTAGGGTTAATTGATTCATTTTTTTTACTTAGGGTTTTATCACGTTTCATTCTGGTAAATGGCAAGGTTTAAAACCCATGCCCTAATTTTATCGGGTTTGTTGGATTAGGGTTTTGTGTATATCGATCAGTTAGAATATAATGCCCTAAAAGATATACAGTCATTCCCCATAGTCATATGAATGTAGTGTTAATCCCCTTTTCATTTTAATGGCTCAGATTTTAATTGTGGAGTTGTTGGCTAAAGATGATGTCATGGTCAATCTAGGCGGAGACGGGATCAGAATCTATCTGGAACTTGAGAATTTTGTTTTGCAGAGATTATTGATTCCATTCCTATTTCATTTCTGGCTCCACGTACACTAGAATTCTTCTTCAAAAAATGATGATAACATAGATGGAAGCGAAGGCGGAGTGGAAATAGAAAATGAAAATCTGAAAATCTGAAGAAAATCAAATCCCTTTTTCATTCCGGTCCCGGTTCCGATTCTCTTTTTGATTCTAACTCTGAGCCCATTTATTATTAGTGAAGAATCTATATTAGTTTTTGCTCCGAGTCTAGTAGTGTGGTAAAAGAAACTATTTAGGTCATGTTTATGCTTGGTTGCGCTTTCGGTGCACATGTGAAAGGTATGGTTTTTAAAGCATGTTTTCTATTTAAGGATCTAAATAGAGGTTTGCTTGCAGGAAAGTTGAATGATGTTAGGAACATTAGGGGAAGCTGCTCAGAGAAACTAGCCTGCAGAAACATCAAAGGCAGCATCAAAACCAAAGAAGTTAAAACTAGAACAACTACCTTATACCTTGAGGTATAATCATGGGAGTCTAGTCGTGAAGATGAGCAAGGTGGAATCAGATTGGTCAGATATCACTGATACTAATTTAGGTCAATAAAATTTCAAGGAGTGGTATTCAAAAGTGTTTGACAAGGATATTACAGTGACTACGAAAAGAATTGTCAGCTCTGGGTTAGCTCATATTACTTTATTTCCTATATCTATCTACTGCCTAGAGTTAATCATGACAATCGCCAGTGCTTACAATCCTGCTACTAGACTACGCATGGATTCACAAGACAATGTGATTATTAATCTCACTCCTCAAGCATTTTAAAGTATATTTGATATTCCAGATCCAAAGAACTTAATGCAATTGCATGAGGTAGAGGCCTTGGAGAATTACAATAAGTATAAGCAATGGAATAAATCTCACCTGAACAAAAAGCGGTTGACGACAGAAAAGAAATCTCTATCCAAGCTTGCAGACCAGCCAAAGAGGGCAGATTTCTATGAAGAGATATCAAGGTTGATCGTAATGTTGTCTAGGGTGTTTGGGAAGAGGGATGGATTTTACTTCAAGTAGTGTATGTTTCCTTTTATTTAGACCATCTTGAAAGGTGAACAACAGTTTGATTGGTCAATGATTGTCTCTGATTCCATACATGATCAGTTAACAAGGATCAGAGAAATCAAGTTCTTCTTTATGACCTCTTACATTGTTTATGCAGTAGCAAGAGTGGGTGTAATGGGAGCCTTGGATGGGCAGAAGAAGGTATGGGAACCTATGATCAGTTATCTCTTCAACTTGTTGAGACTCATTTCAGAAGAGTCAATGATGCATTTTTATATGTGATCATCAACCAATTGAATGGAGATGTAGGATACAGGTTAAGTCAAGAAGCCATGGCGTTCATTGCTAAATGGGGATTTTGGTACATCCAATACCCCAAATTTACATACTTCAGGTTATTTGGTTTTGAAGGCCATCCACATTTACTTCCAAGGTGCTGCAGTAAAAAAATAGTTTTAATGGAGTTTGTATATCAAGCTATTGGAGTTAATGCTCAGTTTGGGATTAAGCATAAAATTGGATGTCATAAATTTCCCATGAAATTGGGTGAATGTAGTTGTCAACACTTGAAGGGAGCAAAGGTGGTCTGTAATGAGTTGATACAGTTGAAATTGGGATTGTATACAGCTCATAAGTATTTTGATCCGAAGAAGAATATGTATGCTTTATTACCTTTAGTGTTCACTAGACATTTCAATTTGTTAGAAGACTTTTGGAGTGATCGGCAGGATGAGTATGATTTGAGAAAGAAGAACTATGAAAGAAAACATTCCTGACACCTTGGTGGATGATGGAATTGTATTGGATCCATCCCTTGAAGCGTTTAACATTGAAACCAAGAGCTTGGATCCAATTGATTGGGATGCTGAAGAAACAATTGATATTAAGAAGATTGGAAGGATAGTGTTGGATAGAAGTGTGCAATGGTTAGTGCTATCAACTCAAGCTTCTCAAGGACCAGTTCTTAAAAAGGGTAAAGCATACAAGAGAATTAAAAGGAAGACACCTCCTAAAGAGCCATTGGAGTTCTTTCCTCCAGACATTGAAGAGATAGAACTTAAGGTGGATGATGATGAAGAGGAAACACAAGAAGGAGATGTTCCAATAGGATCTGTTGTTTCAACACCTATAATAGGTGATTCATCCGCCCAAGCTCCAATTACAAGATAGAAGAGTAAAGAGGTTCAAGAAGGAGCTCTTCATACCATGGCCGAAGCTACCAAGGGAAAAGAATTGGAGGAGGAAATTTGGGAAGTTGGGACAAATTCAGATGAAACTTTGTTAGAAAAGGATTTGCAAGAAAACATGCCTCTAGAGGAGAATATGGAGCAGATTTTGACACAAGAAGAGAAATTAATGATGTTTGAAGAGGAAAAAACAGAGTCTGATGCAAGAGCTACAACGGAGAAGCAAAAGGAAATGGATGCTAACATGCAAGCTGATACTCTACTTCACCAACAACAATTAAAGATAAAACAAGTTCAAACAAGGGTAGCAACTCATGAAGTAGACAAGCAAATAAGGCAACGAGAACATGAGCTCAAAGTTAAAGCAGAGAATGACAAGTTAGAGTTGATACAGAAAATTCATGATCTTGAGGAAGAGAAAGCAAGGAACTGGAGGGAAAGAGAGAGCTTGGTGGCCAAATTAAAACTTGTAGAGGAAGCTCGACAAAAAGAGGAAGGAGCATAAAAGATAAGGAAGGAAAAGGAGGTCAAAGAGCTAGTAAAGAAATAGCAAGCAGAAGAAGAAAAGGCAAAGGCAGAAAAACTTAAGGCCTTAGAAGCAAAGAGATTAGAAAAAGAAAGACTAGAGGCTTTGGAAAAAGAGAAACTTGAAAAGGAAGCTCTAGAGAAGGAAGAGTTGGGAAAAGAAAAGATAGAGAGAGATCGGTTGGAAGAAGAGAGTAAGAGGAAAGAAGAGGAAGAAAAGAAAGAACAAAGAGATAGAGAAGAGGCTGAGAAGTTGGTGCAGATGCATATACTGCAGGAACAACAAGAGAAAGCAAGGGTTGATTCTCAACCTCAGGAAAATGTTCAGCCACCTTCTACAGTTGTTGCTTCCTCTTCCATGACAACTACTACTCCAAGTGCTCCTACTTGGCTGAAATTGGACCTGTAGAAAAGGGAAAGAACACCTACACAACCTCTCAATTGGGAGGATATGATGAAGGGGATTGAGCAGGAAAGGCCTAAGAAGAAAGCTAAAATTCTACATTCTACCCGACTCACAGACAAAGGGGAAATTTTTGCTGAATGTGCCATGCCTATGACTGAAAAGGAGGCAGGGGAGATGTAGTTAACATATTATCAGCTGAGTATGGTCAATTTGGGAATACCCACTAGAAATCAGCAAATGAATTTGATTGATGTGGTGGCTTCAATGACCAAATCAAGAATGATCAAGGACAAGCAAAAGAAGGATGAGCTTAAAGCTCAATTGGATCAGTTGTATTCATTCTTGAAGAGTGTCTCCTCTCCAAGGTCACAACAGGTAGCAACCATTGAGACTCCTGTCTTATTAAGCAAAAAGGAGGTAGATGATTTGGTGTAGTTTAGAGGAAAGGCGGAGATGGTAGATAGGTGGATAGAAAAATTGAACCAAGAGGTAGGAGAGGTTTTAGTGAAAGGATTTGAAGCCTACAAGGATACAAAAGGGTTAGTAAAATAGATGTATCAATACATTGAGGCATCACAAAAACAAGAAGAAGAGTATAAGGAATATAGTCCGAAGTTAGAAAAGGTAAGTGCATTGCCTCTAACAACTCTTCTGGAACAATCCATACTTGAGGAAGACAACAAAGATTTTTTGGAGAAAACTTCTCGCATACTTTGGTTTAGGATTGGCTTTTTGTGTAAACACAAGGATGAAATTCAAGAAACTACTAATAACTTGACTAAGCAAATGGAAGAATTAGAAGCAGTCATTGCGATGATTGTAGATGTGAATGCATTTTCAGAGGAGGGCATGCCTTTGAGTCAAGTAAAAGAGAAATGGGATGAAAGATTCAAAGGACTCATGCAAAAAGAAGATGATGGAGAAGAACAAAGAGATGCTACTTTGCAACAATTCTCTAAACATCTGGTTGTTGTCAAACGTTGGTTTGACAAAAGAGCCAAAATAAAAGCCTTTAGAATATCATATCTTGTTTTATTATGGGATAAGGCTAGAGAAAAGAAGGGAGACCATCAGAAATTTTATAGGCTTTGGTTAGGTCCTTATCAAGTGGCTGAAATATTAGGCGAGAATGCTTTTTGCTTGAGTAACTTAATAGGAGAGCCTATTCCATTACCAGTTAATGGTTAGTTTCTCAAGCAATATTTTGGTGCGTAGAAGGTCTGATTTCTTGGAAAAGAATGTGCTATACTATATCATATGTAATTAAGTTTATGTTTGGATTTATTTTTTAGTTTTTAGTTTTAGTTTTTATTTTAGTTTTTGTTTTGTTTTCTTTCTTTGTTTTGTTGTTTGTTTTGTTTTGTCTTGTTTCATTGGGGATCCTCATTTTGCTCATCTCAAGGTAGGGGGTTGTATTCAGAGTATACTATTGGTACTAGGAGAGAAATTGGTTTAGGTATTCTCATTATAATCATTGAAAAGGATTTCATTTTGAAACTTATGTCTTATAATAATTCTAGTTTGGGTTTGAAAGGTTATTTAAAGATAAGAAGATACATTGTGAATATCTCATGAATTGTCATAAAAAATATGTCACCAAATTAGATAAAACATCTGCATGAGTAGGTGCCTATCTGTTTTAGAATGACTCTACCTTTGATTCAAGTGAAAAATCTGATTCCAAGACTATCATGAAATCCATTTTAGTTCTCAACCCACATTTTAGATTCATTGAATCTAAGAATTGAGAAAGATGCATAAAAGAATTTCCACAAGTAAAAAAAAAAAAGAGAATGAAAAAAAAAAAAAGAAGAAGAAAGGAAAACTCAATATCAAGTGGGTAATCAAGTATCTCTATCAGGGCTATGGATGCCTGGTTGGTAGTAGAGCAATGCTTTCTGAGAACTAGAGGCATCTCCATCGGGGCTATGGACGCCTATCTAGCAGCAGAGCAATACCCAAGATTTTACTGCACGATAGTCAAAACACTCAACCTATGTAGCTTGAATCTTGGGTATAGTTGTTCATAAATAGAGAAAGTATCTACAAAGAATGATGCACGATATAAGCACACACTCAGATTTAGAAATAACTCATGAGCACATAACATTTGCGATTCAAACTCAAACTTATCCTACATATATCTGATCTCATTCAAGTTAAAGAGTTTATAAGCCAAGTAGTTTTTAAGTGATTGAAATTTTCTTTGGGTATATTGAAAATGGGTAAATCATTTTTCCAGCCGAGTCGCCATTTGTTATGCCTTGCATAACCACCCTATCTTTTTCCTTGGTGAAAATGGGTCCCCCTTTGTTATTTTTATCGTTTGTTGTTGTTTAAACAAAGTGTGGAGTCATTTTGCTTCTAACACTTTGTCTATTTTTTGGTTTAGTCTATCAGAAGCGGAACCGAAACTGAATCAGGTTCTGAAAAGTTCTTTTGAAACTTGTTTTGGTTCCTATCTCGATGGTATTTTCTTTTGGTATTTTGTTTTGTGGGTGTTTAGTTGGTCTTTATCGAAAATTGCAAAATCATGATTGATTTTGCCCTTGCCTCCAGTGTTTGTATTTTGTTTTAGTCAGTGTCTTAGTGTTTAGTTTTAGTATATTAGTCTTTTGGTTTACTTTTTGTGTTTTTTTTTACTTTATGTTTATTTGGTGGACCCGTAACCAGAATGGGAATTCACTTTGGAAATTTCTTAAACTTTTGAAGCAGTTTCCATTTTTAGTTCCACCCCCGCCACTTTTGGGTTATTAACTTTTTGACTAGAGTTACACTACATAGAAGTGATCATTCTCTTTCAGTTTCGACTCTGCCTTAACTGCGTGTTAATGCATTAATGATAGTTGCTTGGGTAGGTTGAAATCCTTGTTTTTACCTTCATTTAAGGATTAATCGAGTCATTATCATTATTATTAAGATTGAAGAACATGAAAGAGTAGTAGTGGAGTTCGTTTGAGCAAATTGATTGAAGGAGGAGAAGATTGTTGCATGTGAATCGGTTCAAAGGTTAGCTCAGGTTCTTTTGCGTTTTTAGGTAGTGTTTCTTATTGTTCTTCGGCTTTGTTTATTTATTGGCATGTTTGTTATGTTTTGCTTTATATCTACTCGTGCTTTCAATCATTTCGCTTTTAGCTAATTCATGATTCTTGGTATGATTGGTTTGTTTATTTCCTTGTTTTATTTGGTTGTTTTGTTTTTTTCCTTGTTTCAAGTTTCTTTTATTATTGTGTTCAATTCTTTCTATTTTTGGGTGCGGTCACTTTCATGATTTAGTCGTGATCGCATCGGGCCATTTTTTATTTATAGTAGGTTGGTTTAAATCGAGGGTTTAAGTAGTGTTGATTAAGGTTAAGGATCTATAGTGAGGTAGATTTATAGTGAGTTAGGGTTAATTGATTCATTGTTTTTACTTAGGGTTTTATCGCGTTTCGTTCTGGTAAATGGCAAAGGTTTAAAACCCGTGCCCTAGTTTTATCGAGTTTGTTGGATTAGGGTTCTGTGTTTGTCGATCAGTTAGAATATGATGCCCTAAAAGATATATAGTCGTTCCCCATGGTCATATGAATGTAGTGTTAAGACCCTTTTCATTTTAATGGCTTAGGTTTTAATCATGGAGTTGTTGGCTAAAGATGATGTCATGGTCAATCTAGGTGGAGACGGGATCAGAATCGATCTAGAACTTGAGAATTTTGTTTTGTAGAGATTATTGATTCCATTCCCATTATGTTTCTGGCTCTGCATACAATAGAAGTCTTCTTCAAAAAATGATGATAACCTAGATAGAAGTGGAGGCGGAGTGGAAATAGAAAATAAAAATCTGAAAATCTGAAGAAAATCAAATCCCTTTTTCATTCCGGTCCTGGTTCCAATTCTCTTTCTGATTCAGACTCCGAGCCTATTTATTATTAGTGAAGAATCTATATCGGTTTTTGCTCCGAGTCTGGCAGTGTGGTAAAAGAGACTGTTTAGGTTATTTTTTTGCCTAGTTCCGCTTCTAGTGCACATGTGAAAGGTATGGTTTTTAAAGCATGTTTTATATCTAAGGATCTAATTAGAGGTTTTCTTGTAGGAAAGTTGAATGATGTCAGGAACATCAGGGGAAGCTGCTTGGAGAAACCAACCTGTAGAAACATCAAAGGCAGCATCAAAACCAAAGAAGTTAAAGCCAGAACAACTACCTTATACCTTGAGGTATAATCATGGGAGTCCAGTCGTGAAGATGAGCAAGGTGGAATTAGATTGGTCAGATATCACTGATACTAATTTAGGTCAATACAATTTCAAGGAGTGGTATTCAGAAGTGTTTGACAAGGATATTATAGTGACTATGGAAAGAATTGTCAGCTCTAGGTTAGCTCATATTACTTTATTTCGTATATCTATCCAGTGCCCGGAGTTAATCATGACAGTAGCGAGTGCTTACAATCCTGCTACTAGACTATGCATGGATTCACAAAATAATGTGATTATTAATCTCACTCCTCAAGCATATCAAAGTATATTTAATATTCCAAATCGAAAGAACTTAGTGCAATTGAATGAGGTAGAGGCCTTGGAGAATTAAAATAAGTATAAGCAATCGAATAAATCTCACTTGAACAAGAAGTGGCTGAGGACAGAAAAGAAATCTCTATCCAAGCTTGCAGACCAGCCATAGAGGGCAGATTTCTATGAAGAGATATCAAGGTTGATCGTGATGTTGTCTATGGTGTTTGGGAAGAGGGATGCATTTTACTTCAAGGAGTGGATGTTTCCTTTTATTCAAACCATCTTGAAAGGTGAACAACAATTTCATTGGTCAATGATTGTCTCTGATGCTATACATGATCAGTTAACAAGGATCAGAGAAACTAAGTGCTTCTTTATGACCTCTTACATTGTTTATGCAGCAGCAAGAGTGGGTGTTTTTCTAGGTTTGAATAGAGTGGGTCTAATGGGAGCCTTGGATGGGCAGAAGAAGGTATGGGAACACTATGATCAGTTATCTCCTCAACTTGCTGAGACTCATTTCAGAAGAGTTAATGATGCATTTTTAGATGTGATCATCAACCAATTGAATGGAGATGCAGGATATAGGTTAAGTCAAGAAGCCATGGCGTTCATTGTTGAATGGGAATGTTGGTACATCCAATACCCCAAATTTACATACTTCAGGTTATTTGGTTTTGAAGGCCATCCACATTTACTTCCAAGGTTCTACAGTAACAAAATAGTTTTAATGGAGTTTGTATATCAAGCTATTGGAGTTAATGCTCGGTTTGGGATTAAGCATAAAACTGGATGTCATAAATTTCCCATGAAATTGGGTGAATGTAGTTGTCAAAACTTGAAGGGAGCAAAGTTGGTCTATAATGAGTTGATATAGTTGAAATTGCGATTGTATATAGCTCGTAAGTATTTTGATCCAAAGAAGAATATGTATGCTTTATTACCTTCAGTGTTCACTAGACATTTCAATTTGTTAGAAGAATTTTCGAGTGATCAGTAGGATGAGTATGATTTGAGAAAGAAGAACTATGAAAGATTGTCGGTTGCACTCATGGCAGAATTAGGTGTTAAGAAAACATTCCTAACACCTTGGTGGATGATGGAATCGTATTGGATCCATCCTATGAAGCGTTGAACATTGGCACCAAGAGCCTGGATCCAATTGATTGGGATGCTGAAGTAATAATTGATATTAAGAAGATTGGAAGGATAGTGTTGGATAGAAGTGTGCAATGGTTAGTGTTAAGAACTCAAGCTTCTCAAGGACCAGTTCTTAAAAAGGGTAAAGGATACAAGAGAATTAAAAGGAAGACACCTCCTAAAGAGCCATTGGAGTTCTTTCCTCTACACATTAAAGAGATAGAAATTGAGGAGGTTGATGATGAAGAGGAAACACAAGAAGGAGATGTTCCAGTAGGATCTGTTGTTTCAACACCTGTATTAGGTGAATCATTCGCCCAAGCCCCAATTACAAGATAGAAGAGTAAAGAGGTTCAAGAAGGAGCTCTTCATACCATGGCTGAAGCTACCAAGGGAAAAGAATTGGAGGAGGAAATTTTGGAAGTTGGGATAGATTTAGATGAAACTCTATTAGAAAAGGATTTACAAGAAAACATGCCTCTAGAGGAGAATATGGAGCAGATTTTGACACAAGAAGATCAATAGATGATGTTTGAAGAGGAAAAAAGAAAGTCTGATGCAAGAGCTGCAGTGAAGAAGCAAAAGGAAATGGATGCTAAGATGCAAGTTGATGCTCTACTTCACCAGTAGCAATTAAAGGTAAACAAGTTGAAACAAGGGCAACAACTGATGAAGTAGAGAAGCAAATAAGGCAACAAGAACATGAGCTCAAAGTTAAAGTAGAGAGTGACAAGTTAGAGTTGATACAGAAAATTCATGATCTCGAGGAAGAGAAAGCAAGGAACCGGAGGGAAAGAGAGAGCTTGGTGGCCAAATTAAAACTTGCAAAGGAAGCTCGACAAAAAGAGGAAGGAGCAGAAAAGATAAGGAAGGAAAAGGAGGCCAAAGAGCTAGTAAAGAAATAGCAAGCAGAAGAAGAAAAGGCAAAGGCAGAAAAACTTAAGGCCTTAGAAGTGGAGAAATTAGAGAAAGAAAGACTAGAGGCTTTGGAAAAAGAGAAACTTGAAAAGGAAGCTATAGAGAAGGAAGAGTTGGGAAAAGAAAAGATAGAGAGAGATTGGTTGGGAGAAGAGAGTAAGAGGAAAGAAGAGGAAGAAAAGAAAGAACAAAGAGATAGAGAAGAGGTTGAGAAGTTGGTGCAGATGTATATACTACAGGAACAACAAGAGAAAGCAAGGGTTGATTCTCAACCTCAGGAAAATGTTCAGCCACCTTCTACAGTTGTTGCTTCCTCGTCCATGATGACTACTGCTCCAAGTGCTCCTACTTGAAGTTGGACCTGCAAAAAAGGGAAAGAACACCTCCACAACCTCTCAATTGGGAGGATATGATGAAGGGGATTGAGAAGGAAAGGCCTAAGAAGAAGGCTAAAATTCTACATTCTACCCGTCTTATAGATAAAGGGGAATTTTTTGCTGAATGTGCCATGCCTATCACTGAAAAGGAGGTAGGGGATATGCAGTTAACAAATTATTAGCTGAGTACGGTCGATTTGGGAAGACCTACTAGAAATCAGCAAATGAATTTGATTGATGTGGTGGCTTCAACGACCAAATCAAGAATGATCAAGGACAAGAAAAAGAAGGATGAGCTTAAAGCTCAATTGGATTAGTTGTATTCATTCTTGAAGAGTGTCTCCTCTCCAAGGTCACAACAGGTAGCAGCCATTGAGACTCCTGTCTTGTTAAGCAAAAAGGAGGTAGATGATTTGGTGTAGGTTAGAGGAAAGGCGGAGATGGTAGACAAGTGGATAGCCAAATTGAACCAAGAGGTAAGAGAGATTTTAGTGAAAGGATTTGAGGCCTACAAGGATACAAAAGGGTTAGTAAAAGAGATGTATCAATACATTGAGGCATCAGAAAAACAAGAAGAAGAGTATAAGGAATATAGTCGGAAGTTAGAAAAGGTGAGTGCATTGCCTCTAACAACTCTTTTGGAACAATCCATACTTGAGGAAGACAACAAAGATTTTGTGGAGAAAACTTCTCGCATACTCCAGTTTAGGCCTAGCTTTTTGTGTAAACACAAGGATGAAATTCAAGAAACTGCTAATAACTTGACTGAGCAATTGGAAGAATTAGAAGCAGTCATTGCTATGATTTTAGATGTGAATGCATTTTCAGAGGAGGGCATGCCTTTGAGTCAAGTAAAAGAGAAATGGGATGAAATATTCAAAGGACTCATGCAAAAAGAAGATGATGGTGAAGAGTTAATAATAGATCGACTGGTAGAGGTCAAAGAAGAGATAAAAGCTGCAGGGAGAGAATTAATAAAAATAAAAAGTATGAGGGAATTTGCTATAGCGGAATTGGATCAAATCAGGTTTGAGGATAACTGGATTGATGGGCCAGAGATGGATACATTAGAGAAAATCTTCACCAGCTATGATGAGTTTATGGTGGATCCAGCTTCGCATGCATGAGTCCCTGCATGCATGATGTTCTCTTTCTTTGCATGTTGCATGCAGCACTATCAGCTTTTTGAGCGCATGATTTCTTCTTCTCTTCTATCTTCTATTTTTAGTTAAGACTGAATGTTTAAATGTAAGAACTCAAGATCAAATTGATCTGAGTTTCCAAGAGATTCTAGTTCCTAAAAAGGTGGATAACCTAAATTAGAAGTAGAGTTCAAACTTTTGTATATCTATAAATACTTGTTGGGTATCATATTGTAAAGGTTAGCTAATTGAGAATAGGATTGGCTTACCTGAGTTTAGAAGATAGAATTTTGTAGTGATTCACAGAGATACTTTGTACTTGATCTTTTACAGTTAACAGAATTACAGGTTTTACGCAATATGGAGTTAGCATTGAGTTGTTTTATTTGATAAGGGTGATAAGTTATAATCTATCTAAATGCCAGTGATTGTGTTGAAGCATGATAGTTTCTTATGTGATGAAAGCCATTAGAAGAAACCAGATTTAGAGATTATCTTGTTAGATTGTCATTGAATTAAAGTTATTAAAGTCTGTTGATCTATAATCTTGAAGATGAATGAATGTGTGTTGTTTTGAAATCTTGGAAATAATTGTGAATAGTGAATAGTGAAATTGAATTAAGCACCTGAGATGTATGCAATAGTACAGTTATTCTGTAGGTTGTGTCATGCTTTGGTTTTTGTGATCTGTTGGAAAAAATTCATTGTTAACAGTATATGTCCAGATATTAGATAAATTTGATTCATACTTACTGGTTCACCCCTTTGATCTATCTTTTTCTTTTATTTAAAAACCCCATTGATTTACTAAAACAGTTTGATAAAATGAGTCGAAGCTTGAATCTTTTGTTACCAGTACAGGCCCCTTGAATATCACAGTTGCATGAACCGATCAAGTGACACCAAACAGTTGAGAACCAACTACCAGGACCTTGGGAGTTAGGCTACTATATGTTTCTAGATTTATGATCCCTTCATTGCTAATACTACTAATCTAGAAACATATTTCAAAAATAACAAATACCATTAAAAGATGCATACCTTTGAGAATTTGGCTGTCTTAAAGGGTCTTCTAGCATTATTCCTTTGATTCCAAAACATGCTATTTTTCTAGATTTTGGCAATGAAGGGAAGTGTATTAGAATAGAACTAAGTAGAATACATGATCAGTTCATGTGGATTTATGATCCCTACATGATTACCAAAGAGGTGATTAGATAAATCACTAGTTTATGGTCCATTGGACCTATTCTAGTCTGGAAATTTGCCAAGAACAAATAAATAATGTTGAAAGTGGGTACTAAAATAAACCGTATTAGAAATATAGCGATTCAATATACAAGAGTGGTTATTGGACATATGATTCATGGAGACAAGTTGGTCTCTTCCACTGCAATTCATGTGGAAATGGATATGATTGAGAATAATGGTGAATATGATCTTTGTGAGTTTCTCTAGAAACAACAAATCGAGAACCTAAAAGAAATATAGAAGAAAAGTCATATATTCAAGTATGATACATTGATAATTTGTTTGGTTTTCTACTTTATGAAGTAAGATCTGATAGTTGGAAAGGTTGTTTGGTCAGATGAAAAAAAAAATTCTCATTAAATAAGAAGCTACATAAGAAATCTATGAGATTTGCATGCTCAAGGTGATGCCCTTACCACATTCTTTGCAATGTTCCGAAGGAAAATTAATGAGATAGATAATATAGTGCAAAGACTTCTGGATTTGATTGTGTCCAGTTTTTTTCATGATGAGTGTTATCATAGGTATTATATACTAGGTATGATTGAACATGATAAGCACATATGGTGCATTTAGCTAAGTTATTGTTTGTAACTAGGATAGATTATGCATACTCCTAGGAGAGGTTGTATAGTATGGGAGAGAAATATATATACTTACAAGTAAGTAGGATTATCCAAGTATATAGGTTGTCTTTGGAATGATGGATTATCCATAGAAAGGAAATACCTAACTTGTGAAATTACTAGTTAAGTAGGGTAAATCATAGTAGATTAATATGGTTGTAGGTTATCTGGGATGAAGGACTATCCATTGAAGGAAATACCTATGGGTAGCTTAAGATTTTATTAAGTCAAATCAACATTGAGTAGTATATGCGATAGATGACTTCATTCGAAGTACTGAATAAGAACACTTTGGCCAAAGTAGTGTGTACATGTCTAAGGCTCCACCTTAATTTGTGTGGCTACCAAGACTAAACACTATAAATTTACCATGATCTAGTATTACATGCTAGATAGAGATTGTAGGTTTTACAAGTTCTAGTTATGTAGGACACAACACTATGCTCAGTTGGTTGTCGTTATCAGTTACTCTACCAATCTCTTCATCGAAGGGAAGGGCCATCTATCGAATGATATATGTGTGGGGGACCACATTATGATTTTTTGGTTTACAGAAAAGTGCCTAAATGATGCTTCTCCTCCACAACAGGCGACAAAAAAACCAAGATTTGAAAGGAAGGATCCTCGACCATCTTACAACTATTTGTTCTAAAGCTTTTTGAGATATGTTTTTAATTGTATATTTTATTACATTGATGTATTTATGAAATGAAAATGAATTCATGTTGTATTATGTATTACATCTTGATTGGAAATTATCAATAAAGAAAAGAAAATAAATTATTCACAATGGCATGTTACTTGTTTATTTACTCATTTAGGGTAAAATTAGAAATTTTTACTTCATAGAAAGGGTTAGTATGTTACATGTGGTATCAAAGCTACCAAGTTTAGCTCTGGAACCTATAATATTGTCATTTTTTCATTCAACATTATCTAATGTTGTGAAAATTCTTGTGTCAGGATGATGTGTCTTAGATTAATGACTCAAAAGTTAGTAATCGAAAATGAGTGTTTCCTAAAGGCCAAGAAGGAAAAAGAAGCCATCTTTAGAACCATAGAGGGAACCAACTATGACAATTATATATAGTTGAGTGACACTAAAAATTTTAGTCGTGCACTTTCTCAGATCAGTGATATGAAGAGGAAGATGACGATGAAGGCTATGTAAAATTACCTACCAACCATCTCACCGAAAAAATCCGAGTCATTACCACTACCCAGGGATATGCCTTCAAAAGAAAGTGTTAGTCCTAAATTTATCTTTAGAGATTCCAGAGTTCTACCACTGGCAGAAGTAATATCAATTTCTTCAAGTAAAGAGTTTGATGGATATGTACCACAAACACCACTAGATGAGAAATGGTCTCATGAACAATTTTTTGCGAAAAATATACAATATATTGTTGATTAACACCATATTGCAATTGCATCTCAAAATTATGTATCGGATGATAAATTTGAAGGTTATTATCCTTTTTGGGATAGGTACGAGAAAATGAGAGATGAAAAAAAATAATGGGAACAACAATTTTGTCACTCTGTAGGTTATAATCCTTTAAGTTATGTGTCAAAAAGTGAATCTGGAGGATACTCTCCACTCGACTATCTGAATAGTCATTCCATGTAATTGAAAGGAAATTAAAATCCTCTAGAAATGAATAAAAATCATGTGTTATCAAAAGAAGTGTGTGATTAATCTTATGTGGAATTCTTGTGTACATGTGAATGTTTAATTTTGTGTTTTATATAAGATAATTGATAACATAATTTAGGCGAAAATGGATAAAAAATTCAGGTAAAAACTTATCACATAAGCATGGTGAGGACACGAACTAATCTCAATGGAAGTCGGGAGGTTGGACAAGGAATCGCTAGAGTAGAGGCTAGGCTTGACCAAATATTGGCAAGATTAACTAACCTTGAACAAGAAAGAGTTAAGGATAGGGTAGAAAAGGAAGTACCCATTAATGAACATGAGAGAGAATTTTTTTCCCATGGGCATGGTGAAAATCATAATCATGAGAAGGAAAAATCACCTACACCATCTCTGGAAAGGAATAAGAAGCTTGTAGCTTCCAAACTTTCTAGGGACATGAAGAAGGTTATTCCACACAAGTTTGATGGATGTGTTGGAGGTGATGAGGCTGAGATGTGGCTTGTACAAATAGAAAAGTATTTTGAAATACAAAACTATGACGAGGTTACTAAGGTTGCATGGGGTGTGTATCAATTAGTAGGGGAAGCCTATAATTGGTGGATGAATAAGAAGTTGGAACTTAACATCAAATTATGGAACCTGACTTGGGGATAATTTGTGGATATATTCCACAAAAGATGGTTACCAAAACTTTAATATGACCAAAAAATTTCATATTTCTAGGAGTTGAGGCAAGGTAACATGACGGTTAATGAATATTGGGGGAATTCCACCCGACTTATGTGCTATGTTCCCATATACCATTAGGATGAGTGCTTCCACATTATGAAATTTATATTGGGACTCAATAGTCGGATTGGAGGAGAAGTGGATATGTAGGGTCCAACAATAATGGATATTGTATATGAGAAAGCAATTAAGCAAGAGAAAAAGCTTAAAGCTAATTCCACTTACCAAGAAAGAAAAGAGAAAAATAAGGATGTGGAAATTACTAACAAGATAGTTCTAAAGAAGGAGGACTCAGTGCAAAATTTTCCCAAGGCAGAAGGGGAAAATATTTTTCAATAATGGAAAAGAGGTTAGGAGAGAGCAGAAAAAGAATGATTCTAGCATGGGTAATACCAATAAGGCTAGTGAAAATACCAATAAATCTAGAGAAACCATGAGGAAAAGAGAACCACTTACATGATGTTTTATATGTAGAGGGGATCACTATGCAAGTGAGTGTCCCAATATAACTTTTGGATCACGACCAAATGGCAATCCATTACCCACTCAACAAGAAATTTTTCAACATAAGATACATGTAGTAGTGGATGATCGTCGGGAAGAGTACCAAGTAACTCTAGTCGAAACGTCAGGTATTTTGTTTGGCCTACCTATTTCTATTCTTATTGATATAGGTGTAACTGAGAATTTCATTTCACCTAGAATAGCTAAAAAATTATCTAGAAAGGTTGGACACATGGCAATGTCTTGGAATGTAGAGTATGAAAACTAGACAAGAGCGAAGGTGGATCAATGTCTATTCAAGGCTAGGATAGAACTACCTAGATTTACTACAAAATTTAACCTTTATGTTGCACCTTTAGGATCATATGATGTTATCGTAGGAATGAATTGGTTGTGGAAACATAGGGCTATAGTAGGCTGCTATGCTAACACTATAAAATGCCTAGATGATTTTGGAAATAAAGTTAAATTCCAAGGGATACCTAGGGAGGTTAGGGTTTGACAAATTATTGCAATGAAACTTATAAGAGCTAAGAAGAAAGGGTGTAAAAGCTTCATTATAAAAATTGAAGAACTTGAGAATGATAGAGATGAACTGGAGTTCTAAAGTTTACAGGAACTAGAAGATGGATAAATAGATGAAAATGGGAAAATAGATATGGAGAAGTATCCAATACTAAGGAAATTTTTGGATGTGTTTCTAGAGGAGTTACTAGGGTTACCTTCGAAAAGGATATTTGACTTCTCTATAGATATTTTTCCAAGGTCAAAACCTATTTCTAAGGTACCCTATAAGATGATAACCACTGGAATTATGGAACATAAGACACAATTGGATGAATTGATGTCAAAAGGACTGATAAGACCAAGTGTATCATCTTAGGGAGCACCAATCATCTTTCTTAAAAAGAAGGATGGTACATTGTGATTGTAAATCGATTATTGTATGCGTAACAAAGCTATGGTTAAGAAAAATTATTTGTTGCCACACATTGATGACCTTTTTTTATCAAATGAGAGGTGCCACTGTATTCTCTAAAATTGATCTAAGATCTAGATATCACTAATTGAGGGTTAAAGATGAAGATATCTTTAAAACTAGATTCAAAACTAGATATGGGCACTATGAGCTCATTGTTTTACCTTTTGGTTTAACAAATTCACCTGCAACATGTATGAACCTAATGAATAGTGTGTTTAGGGATTACCTAGATAAATTTGTACTAGTTTTCTAGATTATATTTTGATTTATTCTAAAAATGAGGAAGAACATTGTAAACATTTAGAAATGGTCCCACAACGTTTGAGAGAGCATAGGTTGTATGGTAAACTTTCCAAGTGTACATTCTTCCAAAAGAGGGTACATTATTTAGGACATGTTATTTTAGTAGATGGAATTATCGTAGATCCATCTAAGATCAAAATAGTAATTGAGTGGCCTATACCTAAGAGCGTATCAGAGGTAAGAAGTTTCATGGGTTTGGTGGGATATTATAGGAAGTTTGTCATAAAATTTTCTAAGATCGCTTTTACAATTACTTTGAAAAAGAAAGGAAATAGATTTGAATGGATTGAGAAGTTTCAAGAGGATTTTGACCTACTCAAAGAGAAATTAACCACCACATCAATCTTAAAAATTACCAAATCCTGAAGATAGCTTTACAGTTATCACTGATATATGCAGAGAAGGGTTACGAGGTGCCCTAATGCAAGATGGGAAAGTAATTTCCTATGAATCTAGAAAGTTGAAACCATATGAGATGAATCATGCATTGCATGATTTAGAGTTGGAAGCTATAGTTTGTACATTGCAAATGTGGAGGTACTATTTGCTAGGAAAACCCTTTGAGTTGAAAACTAGCCATAATGGGTTAAAGTACCTTTTTACTCAACCTAACTTGAATACAAGACAAAGAAGATGGTTAGAGTTGATAGTTGACTATGATTTTAATATCATTTATATTAAAGGGAAAGAAAATTGGGTTGCCGACACATTAAGTTGAAGATGGTACATTGCTTCTATAGTAACAATTCAAACCGATTTCAAGGGACAAGTACTCCAAAAGTGTCAGGAGGATGAATATTACTTGCAAGTGTAGCAAGCACTCACCGATAATCCATAAGATTCTAGGTATGAATTATTTCAATTTGAACGTAATGAACTAATTAGATATAAGGGAATATATATGTACCTAACATAAAGGAATTGAGAAATCTGGTATGGAAGGAAATACACAAAGCATCATATTCCGGACATCCTTGAGTGACAAACATGATGGCTAATTTAAAACCATTACACTTATGAAAGGGAATGAAATGAGACGTCCCTAGTTTTTTTGCTAGGTGTCTTGAGTGTCAAAGGGTGAAAGCAGAGCATCATCATCCTACTGGCTTGTTATACCCACATGATATACTTGGAAATAAGTGGCAAGTTATAAGTATGGAATTTGTGCAAGCATTGCCTATTTCAAGGAATAAACACAATCCCATAGTGGTGGTAGTAGATAAACCTACAAAAGTAGCACATTTAAAACCAAGGAAACTAACTGATGGGGCACCTATTATAGCAAGAAAAATTGTGCAAGAAGTGTTTAGATTGCATGGAATTCCTGAAAAGATAATTTTAGATAGGGATGCAGGATTCACGTCTAGGTTTTGGAAAACTTTATTTTCTGCACTAGGGACTTAGTTAAATATAATCTCAGTGTATCATCTAGAAATAGGTGGGAAAATGGAAAGGGTAAACCAAGTATTGGAATACCTACTTAGGATTTATTGCATGGATCAACTATACAAGTGGGAGGATTACTTACCCTTAGTTGAATTTTCTTACAATAAATCTTACCATTCTACAATTAAGATGGCTCCTTTCGAAGCTTTGTATGGCCGAAAGTGTCAAACTCCTATAAGTTGGGATAAAATTGAGGATCGAGTAAGTCTTGGGCCAGAAATGTTGGAAAAAATGGATGAACAAGTTAAATTAGTTAAGAAAAGGTTAGCTGAAGCTAATGATCCACATAAAAGCTACATTGATGCTAAGAGAGTACCATGTAATTTTACCTTAGGTGACCAAGTATTGTTGAGAGTGAAACCTCACACAAAATCTCCATTAAATTTGGAAAGTCTTCTAAGATAGCCCCATGTTATGTTGGACCTTTTGAGATTCTAGAGGAAGTCAATCCAGTAGCCTATCAAATTGCTTTGCCACCAGCTCTTGCCAAAATTCATAATGTCTTCCATGTGTCCTACCTTAAAAAGTATATAAAAGGGGATAATCATGTAATTGATTGCACTTCTTTATAGGTATGCGACCTTGAAGTACTAAATCTCAAGCCTGTCAAGGTGCTAGGAACATGTAAGCTACACTTATGAAACATAGAGGTCTTGTAGTGCAAATTTCAATGGGATCAGTACGTATTTTAGACACAACTACTTGGGAGGACTATGTGGAAATTCAATAGAAATTTCCTCATATTATTAGTGCTTTTGAGAATGTTGAATAATGTAATGTTAGTTGTTATGTTTGAATAATAACTTAGGTCATCAGGGATGATGATTCATAAGGGGGGAAGTCTGTTACACCCCAAATATATAGTTACTATTTACCATTATTGTATAGGGTAAATATGGATGTAATGAGAATTTATGAGATTAATAAAATATGATTGTGCCTTGTTTTTGATAAGGTAAGCATCATTTACAGGGTTTTGCACCCCTAACACATCGAGCCATAAGGGCCAAAAAGTTCAAGTACAATAAACATAGAAACTAACCAAAAAAACAAAACATAGAATGTAGATCAACAAAAAAAAGCCAAAACACAGGCCAAAAACACCTAATTGGAATTATCCTAGTTCTTTCACAGGAGATCAACAACATCATCCCTAACCCATTCTTGATGATCATCAACATTCTTCCCATCCAACTCATCTTTTATAACCACTGACAGAGGGCTAGTGACAAAGTAGACCAACATAACAGTGAAGCGGGTCAAGCCAAAGAATCTCTTATCCAATTTATCCATTCTATCCTTTAGCATACGATTCTCCTCCCCATCATCAACAACCTTCACATTCTTAGTATGCTCCACATCCAGTAGGTGTGAGGACTGGGAAGCCTCAAAGGTTGAGCAAGGGTGTTCCTCTCATCCCGTGAAGAAGTTAGGCTGCAAGAAATTATGGCTTTGGCTTTTTTCTTAAGCTTGATAACAAGAACGATTGATCAAATTTGTGAAGGTTTTTTTATGACTCTATTTGCTTTAGGGGTAGAATTTTCAGTTGATATAGTGGGTGAGACGCAATCGTGTGAGGTTTTCTTTATGATTTGTCTTTGCCTTTTCCAATATTTTTGGAATTGTTTTTGTTGTTAAATTTATACTTTGAAATTCTAAAAAATAGTTATTGTATGTGCAAGAAAAGTGTCTTTTCTCCTCTCATAAATGAACTCTACCTACAAATTGAAAACAAAATTCTCCCCTAAACAATTGACTTCATTTTCAAGTGAAAAATTCATCCTTTAATTTATCCATTTATTAAATTAAATATTTCATTATTATTCTTCTAGGATTTTAAAATGGAAAATATCTATTTTCTCTCAAGTTGACTCCATAATCTATTTAGTCATTGTTAAAGTGAATAATCTATCTACTCATTATACTTAAGTGTACTTAAGTTGATGAGGTTAGACAACATCTTGTCTAACTGAATGTGCAACCTTTAAGCCTCTAGAGGTTACCAACTTATTTGGTAAACCTCATGTGCTACCTTCTTGAGCTTGGAAGACTTTCCATCTCACCTCAAAGGTCACTCAAAACTTGGAATCAAGTTTGATGACTTGGTCAAATAGGTTGTTGGTTTGCACATTCCAAATGATTGGATTTTGATGAGTGGATAGTGTTTAATGTCTATCTAGCCGACCAAGGTTATGTTATAACCATCTAATATCCATTTATCCTTCCTCTTCTCCATCAATAGGTTAACATTAAAATAAGTTGTTTTTCCAAGAGTGTAGCCCTTAATTTGATCTCGTTAGAAGAAAGATAACCACAACTAGCTTTACCTACCTTCTACATGACCCCTGTGTAATAGGGAGATTAAGTAGCATTGAAAGGAATAGCATTAAAATAATAATTTGCTAATTGAGTCAATCACATCATCTCTAGCCTTCATATTAAACAAACATATAACTATGTTTAGTGATTTTGAACTTGTGGCCCTCTATTTACCTCTTGATTCCACTTCGGTCACCTTAAACATTGGAACAATAGGTGATATTATTACCTATGTAGAAATTTTGGAAGAATTAGTAGATATAATAGTTGTCTCCTTGATATAATATGATCATTGTAATCCTCTCTTGAAGTGTCCATTTTATACAATTTGGACAACCCCTTTAGTAGAGAAACATAAGAAGTGTGAATTATCCCTTGTAATGTTTCCCTTTTATCATCTTGGAAAAATTCACATTTCTAGTGTTTATTCACACTTGAATTAATTACCTTGTTAGTGTAAAGCAACAATTCAATTTGGTGTAAAGGGGTTTTCTTGTTAAATGGGCCTTTGGAAATTTACCAACAACTTCAAAAGATAATGTTTCTTTCAATTCACTTCAAAAATTGAACTATAAGTAGTAGTTCCAATGGCATTGACTAATTCCCTCATATTTCCCCCAAATTTATCTCTTAAATCAACATTTTCATTGTCACTAAAGAAATCTTGACCCTTTAAATATAAAAAAAATAATATATAAATAAAAAAATATTTTTCTTATGCATCATAGTTTAATAAGGTATTATACATTAAAAATAGATTTTATATACTTTAAAAGTAGAAAAATAAAAAGAACAACCATTACTTTCTTTAAAGAATAAAAAATAAATTTAAATATATCAATCTAAATAAAATTAAATATATCAATCTTAACTAAAGTAAAAGAATGAGATTTAGAGTGTCTTATAAAGATAAAACTAATAAGAACATACTCATTATTTAATCATAAAATAAAACTTTAAAAATTCAAAAATAGGCTACAAAAATTGAATGTATGTATTTTTTATTTAACTTATAATTTTTATTTAGAAATATTTGATTAGCTTGAGTTAAATAAAAGAAAATTACAGAAAAAATTATTAAAAATTAAAAAGAACAAAAAAAATTGGAAATAGGTGGATTGCGTCATTCATATACCTCATTCTTCCTTCCCTTATTTCTTCTTAGTCTTCACCCTTCAAAAGTAAATTGTGACAATGAAAATGATAAATGAAAAAAAGGTGAGACAAGTTTTTGGTAGTGAAATACCATTTTCTTCATGTTGGAGAGCCTTATGGGATCCCCATAAGAGATTATATTTTTCAAAGTATTTCTTAAGGCTCAAATATGTATTTATAGAGGCAAGTTTTTGGTAGTGAAATAACATTTTCTTCATGTTGGAGAGAGAGCCTTATGGGATCCCCATAAGAGGTTAGATTTTTCAAAGTATTTCTTAAGACTCAAATATGTATTTATAGAGGATTTCTTGATGTTGGGGGCAATAGACTATCCCCACAAGGTTACCAAAATAAGAGATTATCCCAAGAAATGACATTTTGGGGATGTCCAAAAAAATGTGTGATAGATAGCCGATGTCATGTGCCCATAAAAACCTTGAGGAAGCAACATCAATGCTTATTGATTCAAACCCTAACAAAGATAAAAGTTAACTTGGTCTTGTATTGAGGAAAATATGACTCTCAAATCTTATGTAGATGGATGATTGAATTTTTATGGTTGTGGTCATAGGAAAATGAGGTGAAGTGGAAGGATAGCTACACTAATCTTGTGACACATAAGGATGAGGCAACAAGAGATGGGTCCATAAGGCATTAGTTGGCTCAGTTGAGGGAGAATTATCAAAATAGGTAAGATTATGATGTGTCTTATTGTTTGTCTAGAATTTTTATCTAATTAAGAAGGAAGGTGGTAGGAACGAGAATCCTAGGGCGCATCATCTCTAAGCTAGAACATAGGCAAGGCCATCCTTGATTGGCCCCCGAGACACAAAATACCAAAAACATTGAAAAAGGTGAAAATACCAAAAACAACCTCAAAATACCTAAAAATCCAAAATGGTGCATCCATCTCATCTCATTTCCACCTGTGATTATCATCACTCATAATAAAATAAATCATCACCTTCACCCTTTGATGAGTCAGTCAGAAGCAAGTCTAGCAGGTTTAAAAGTGAACACCTAATCGTCAAAGTCTTGAATGTCTAAGTCAGTAAGCAAGCAAGTTGGTCAACTCGGAATATCAATAGCTTATCACCCAATTAGTCTCATCAAAACCTTGATCACAATAGGTCCTAGGATGAAGCTTTCCTATGATGGACATAAGCATCAGGTACCCCCCAGTAGTTTAGCATTGGCTAGCAGTATGAAGAACATTAGCTTGTTTGTTTGCTTTTTCTTGGTCTTTTTTGACTTATCTTATTTTGCGCTCATTTCAAGGACCTCTCGATGATGCCTAAACAAAACAGGTTTAGAGAGAAAGGAATGGGGCAATGATCATTATCTTTTTTATTTTTGTTGTGTTTGTTGGATGTTCTTGTAAAATAACTTGGTGAATACTTGCTTTGTTAGGTCCATCCTAGCAAGGTTTCCGTATATCAAGTGTGAACAAGAATACTCCTATCTGATTGTCAAGTCAAAGTCCATCACACTAGGTACCATGCCATCCTGGTCCTTTATACCTTGATGCATCGTACCTATGTGTGTTATCAATCATAAAGTAATTGGCCCTTTGAAAATCCCAACTCCTAGCAATGCAAATCATCATCATCGGTAATAATGGGAACTTGTGTGGATCCTCCTTCCATCCATATTATTCTTCTTATTCTTCTATCTTTACTAACATTTCTATCTAAAGTTGGTGTGTTTTTATCAGAATATACACGAGGATACCCATGGCCGATGACTATCTATACATCATTAGAATTGTTTACATCAAAAAATTATCTTTCATCCTCTGATCAATAGAACCACTCCTCTCACATTTTATCGCGATCTCATTTTGGGCAATAGTGGGGCATCTAAAAAATCAAGAAATTTTGAACTTTGATCACAACAGCTTATTTTTTGAATCAATGCAACAAGTACATTGCTTCAAAGAGGGGCAAAATGTAGACACGTAAAATATACATGCGCTTGATTTTGATCCTACTAACATCATTTCATCTTGAATCATACTCTCAGCTTATCAACACCTTTCATCCCTTAATTAAATAAATAATTATTTATTTAATTAGGTCTTTCTCCTCTGGTGATTAAATTAATCAATTTAATTTAATTAATCATCTTTCTCTGTTCATTTAAATAATTCATTTTATTTAAATTAAATCTCTATAGTCCTCTTATTAAATTGAATAAATTAAAACATTATTTAATTTAATCTAACATATTCCTCTTTAGTTAAATAAATCAGAACCATTTATTTAATTAATCATTTCCTCCCAATTTGATTTAAATCAATTTATAAATTTAAGTCTAAATTGTCACATCTCCTAATTTCTCATTAAATTAATCAAATCTTTGATTAAGTTAATCTTTCTCACTAAAATCCTCTAGAGAATGCAACTTGCACAATAAATCAATTACTTTGATTTATTTAATTCTCTATTTTCCCTCACATGGCATCAAAAGGGAATATTCCCTCATTTGAATTCGAAAAGGCCAAGTAGACTTGGTCCTTCCAACAAGGCATTCAATGCCTCTTACATGTCCTTGTGCATTGAGCCAAGTGACATTAAATCCATTTCACTTTCCCTCTCACATGTCACATTTAAAATTCAAATTTGAATCCAATGTCATTTATCATGCACATTGACCAAAATGTGCTCATTCCTCCTCCAATCACATGTGGACAAGTGGTCTCTTCTCATTGGTTGGTCTTTTATCCCTCATTCTTCCAATTTGGGAATCTATAAATGAGAGACTCTTCCTCTCATTCAATCATCCACAATTTGATTAAACTTACTATACTCAAATCCATCATTATCCACAATCATATGCAAAGTTACTCTCTTGAACTTGAGAGCCAATTTTTCCCATTGCCATCAACTATTCATTATCTTTCAAAGATTTGCAATAAGGTTATGCTCAAATCTCTTTGGAGATTTGACCATTTCTCATTCACACACCATTACTATTTAGGAATTGGGAAAGGGCCAATTGCAACACTCCATTGGCACCAATTCCCCCATAAGATCATCATGCTATTAGCTTAATTAGGATTAAATCTCTTTTATTTCAAGTTTATTGTGTTCTTCATTTTCCTAGTTTAGTTTGAATAGATGGATTTTATGGGGAATCTCTCATACTTGTTTGCATGCATATAATCTAACAACTAATGTGTTTTGTTGCTATTGTGCATTTGCAGGTTTAGGGGTTCACATTACTAGAGTATTCATTAATGTTTTCTTTCCATAGGTCTTCATTACCAAGGCTTTACCAGGCAAGGATTTTCCAATTCTTGCATTAGGGTTTTCAACTGATTAGCAATTATCCCTATATCATCATCTGAGTTATTTTTAGTGCTTGTTATATCCACATCTTTTTGGTTTTTAATGTAATCCACATCTTCTAAATTCCCAACTCTTAGGGGTGATTCATTTATAATTGCATTTGAGGAGGAATATAGATTGTTAATCTCCTTTGAATTGTTCTCCATTTTCCTTTCCTCCTTATATTTTACTAAGGATGAGCAAATATTTTTATCCCCCATGCTCAAGACAATGCTAATATTTTTCTTTTTAATTAATGGAAAATTTCTTTTGACATAAGTAGTATGCATTAAGCTTTCCAAGGTTTTCAAGGGCACAAGTGAATGTACCATTTTTAATTTTAATTTCTAGCACCTCTAGGATATCAATCCCTGAGTATAATGAAACCAAGGCCCTCACATCAGAATGAGGTAGGGAGACTTTGGTATCATCCAACCTAATTAAATTTTGATAGGGCTCTAGTAGGAGCGAAATGAATTTCCATAACCTTGATAGAAAATTCTTAATTACTAACCATCTTGTGCTAGATAATGCCAAGACTTCATCATTAATAATAAAGTTTAATCTGAATTAATGTAAGATGCTACCCAAAACCACTAATTAATTGTTAGAATATCACTAATTATGGAAACTCTGAATGAGTTACCCGTACGCCACTTTGTGCACCAACCCCCACTAAGATCCACTCCCCCTACTAACAATAACATAATACAAGGAGCAGGGTGTACCTTAATGCTCATAAATCCAAAACATGAAAAGTACAACCAAATGTGAGGCATGAAGCTAATCACACACAGTCCATAACACAATATTGCAAAGGAACAAGGTAACACCCACATACACTCAACCAACAAGAATACAGTGGCATCAAGCCAACATAGAAATAATCATGAAACAAATGCTCCCCTTGCCTCTAGAAGACAATTAAAGAAACCTACCCATTAACTCAAAAGATGAGAAGATGAACAACACCAAATGGGTTCGTGATAGATTTCAACACGAATTCAATAAACAGAGTCTCCTCAGAACCAATCGACAAAGAAAAGAAAAAGCATCAAAATGAAATCATCAAGAATCGGGTTTTAAAAAGAACATGAATACCTACAAGGTATTGACCATAATAGATAATAGAAAATGAACTACCATTTATGTTATTAAATCTATCATTACGAAGACACCCACATAAATACAAAAATTATATAAACATTCTTTATAAGTAACTCCACACATCAACTAGGAACCACTAAAATTCAATCTTCAATTTCAATAATGCATCGTAAGTAATACATTTAAAGGGAATTTTAAGTATTCACCACCTTTATATTTTTATGACATTATAGAACCATTTAAATAATTAAGAAAACTACATATGAATGCACTTCATAGATATACAATCAAATACCATTAACTCCACTATTTCTTTCTTTCTTTTAACAAGTAAGTCTAACATATTCATTACCAAATAGATATTTAATGTTTATAACATACAAGTTATATATGTGTATATATATAAATCAACACCTATGAATAAAAGTGAGTAAACATCTAAGTTTGCACTTTTACAAAAACAAATTATACTTTTAATAAAATCATGAAATATATAAATCAATGGTTAGAAAGTCGGGAACATTATTGAGGTACCAAAGTGAGCCTAATCACAAAATAGATTTAATTGAAACCATAAATTTCTAAAAGGATTTATTATGTATAAACTATATACGCATTCTACTCAATTCATCTTCAAATAAACATAATTGTAATAAATAAAGATATATATATATATATATATATATATATATATATATATATATATATATATATATATATATATATATATAACATAATTACTGAATTTATGCTTGATCTTAAACTAATTATCTTCAATTTAAATAAAAAACACAATATAAATGTTTACACCAATTCTCATTAAATTTTATATTATTATTTTTTACATATCACTTATTACAAGAAAATGCAATCATCTTCTATGTAATTTAAAACCAACATGTTATATTTATTTCAATACAAATTAAAATGTGAAAAGAGAGTATTTTATTACACACACACACACACACTCTCATATATATATATATATATATATATATATATATATATAATAAATTTTTGTTGAGGTACATTATGTCAGACCATAATATGATATGCAGTTTTAACAAACTACTCGTCTTACCCAGTATATATTTATATAATCAATTCCAACTAAATTTTGTTTATAAAAACCCCATCAAGTTTTCTTCATAGTAATCATATATAAGTTTAGGCAACATAACCCCATACATTCATAAATATAAACTGATTTTATAAATCAGATGCCCACATATTCCACAAGAATAAACTTTGCATAGAAAATGAAAATGCACACACTCGATTCTTTGTTTTAGAATAGTGATTTTAATCTATCAACACAACGAATTTTTACCCATGTCCTCCCTCCTATCATAGACTCTGCAACCACCTTCTTAAGTAGATCGGATTTCAAAGTGAAGCATATACAACACTACAATCGGCTGACAACCTATTTAAAAAATTCGATACAAAGAAAAATCAAGGTTAGCAGGGATTGGGAGGTAATAGCACCCTATCGACTAGGTAGCAGCCAATCCCCCAAGAGGATATAGGGTCAAAAATAATACTAAGTCAATGAAATGCTTCAACAACAGCTAACAGATTAATGAATCCTGCAACTTGCTAAATTTATTCCATGCATGGTAAATATGGAAACTTGGAAAATAGGGTAAGTGAACTGCATCAAGAGTGGCCTCAAGGAAATATCATCTTCTAGAACAAAATAATTGCAAGGAAGTCTGAATGGATCTGGTTGGGAAGTCTCCAGCAATGTAGCAGCGAATACACATGAAAAATGTATAAGCTGAGACAAGGCTCACACACTACTTAACAAGGCATCTCAAAGAAATATTATCGAGCACAACATGCAATGGTGGAAAGAAATGTTCACATATGTAACATCCCCTCTCTGAAATTAGTGGTTGAGAATTGTATTAAACAATGAAGAATGATTAAATGATTAATGTTAATCGCAACATGACTTAGAGGTGTTGGCAGTAAACATAAAACTAAATTATTCAAATAAAAGAAGGATCGTAGCTAAAGAAGTCGCCTCCACTTTAGACCTGGAACATCTCTCCATTGAATTGGGACAATAAGATAGGAGAATTAGGCATTCAACCCTCACATAGGCGCAACCCATAAATCCAAACAGAGCTTGGAATAAAAACCTAGCCCACAAATGCATATATCTAAATTCCTATCTTCATAAAATCAAACAAGCAAGGCCATGTCCCAAACTACGAACCTTGCACCAATAGCAAGGAAGAAAAAAGATTAATCTTGAAAGGAAAATTGAATGTAGCAAGGAAATCATATGACAATACTAGCTAATCATCAATTTCTAGCATGGTGCGAATACATCACTGTTGGCAAAACAAGGATAGACAATTGAGAGGTGGGGGTGAATCAATTGTCACCAAAATCAAACTTTAATATTAAACATTAATCAACCTTATATCTTAGATTTGATAATTAACAGTGCAAGCATAAATCAATAACACATCAGAGACACATGAACACCAAGATCTTATACATGGAAACCCTATTAGGGGAAAAACCATGATGGATGTTAGTCCACAAGATTATACCCTATTAGAAGTATAATGAAGAATGAAAAAGGAATGCACTTGGATTTAGGCACACTACATAGAGCTTATTTCTCAGAGGAAGGCTCATTGTCTTACATACAATAATCAGATTAAATCCATCTGATGAGTTTGAACTAAGAAATTAGCTTCTACACAAGCCTGATTACAGTTCTGATTAGATACACAAAAACTTCTACACACTCTTCCATACTCTGCTCAATCTCTTTCACACCCTGCTCTGCTCTTGAATGATTTGACCTTTATTCACATATGTACACCACTTTCACACACCGAGCATACCTCTAGCACACTCCAAAATGAGTAAACAAACACATTTATATATCCACCACACAGATTTACATCAACTAGTTTGTCGACCATAATTAAATAATGAATTACAACTGTCGGTCTCAATACATGAATAAATCTTAATGTGCACCAACACAAGTCAGTCACAACATAGTGAGGACCCAAACAAACACCTCCAAACATTCCAAATGATACAAGATTAATTCTAATGGATCCACAACACGCTACCATCATCATGTCGACCAAGAACATGAAAAATTGAACACACATCAGAAAAATCTTTGATCACGAACAATTCGATCAATGTGAACATACAAAACTGATAGAACACAATCTAGACTCATCTAGGAATGTCATAGGAACATGTGCAACAAATGAAATTACCAAAATTTTATCCTCTTCTTACAAGAACACCTACTACAGTAACAAAATGACTGTAGGAACATAGAACTTCATAACTTCCTCAAATCTTGATCTGTACCACTGAAAATTTTAGACAACATACTAGATAGGCTTAACAACAATCACTTTAGTGTGCACCACTAGAAAATCAACGTTCACAACTTTCCAACATCCTTACCTTCTCAGCTTCTTTGGTTTCCTGCAATATTTTTATTACAATTTTCTCAATATCCTCAACATATACAACCTTCAGAATCACCAATTCTAATAGTTTTGACATCAATGACAACCACATATCATAAAAATAACCACAACATCCAATAATCTCCCCCTTTTGTATTGATGGCAACACATGATGTGAAAAATAATGCCATCAACCCAGCTAGCCCTTCTCCAACAATCTCCCCCTTAGATTGTGCACTCTTTTCCTGTTCCCTTCTTCTCCCATGTTTTTCACATTTCTTATCTCCCCCTTTGACATAAATGGCAAAGGTACACATGCTTCGATCACATATTTGAATCATCTAAATACTCCCCCTAAATAGCAGCCACCACAACATCAATCCAGAATAGGATATGGCTATGAATTCATAGACTGATGGAAAGACATGCATCTCTTAGTTCTGATCAAGAGGGGAAATCACCCCTAACTTTCCTTTGAGATACTCAAAATTATCCTTAGGAAATGGATTAGTAAAGATGTTTGCAATTTTCTCCCTTGTAAGTATATACTCCAGTCTAAATTCTTTGTCACTTACTTTATCTCGCAAGAAGTGATATTTGATGGATATATGCTTTGTCTTTGAATGCAACACTAGATTCTTGGAATTTTTTACGGAGCTTCAATTGTCACACAATATGGCAATGGGTTCTTCATACTCAATTACGACATCTCTAAACATTTTCTCCATCCACAATACTTGAAAACAACTATTTGTAACAACAATATATTCTACCTCAATAGTCGATAATAAAATGGAATTCTACTTTTTTCTTAGCCAAGATACCAACTTTTTTGCTAAGAATAATGCACCACCACTTGTACTCTTCCTGTCATCCACATCTCCTACCCAATCAACATCAATGAAAGCACTCAGGATAAGATCATCATCCCTAGGATACCAAATACCAACATCAATTGTCCCTTTTAGGTATCTAAAAATTATTTTCACAACAATCACATGAGACTCTTAAGGATCAACTTGATATCTAGCAACCATGCATACATCATTCATTATATCTGGCCTAGTCTGATTCAAAAAGAGTAATCCACAAATCATTGAATTGTACCTTGTTTGATTTTCTTTAAGATAATTATCATTCTATGTAAGTTTGCATCCAGTTATCATAGGTGTACCAATTGGCTTTGAATCTTCCATGCCAAACTTTTTCAGTAGCTCTTTCACATACATAGACTAAGATATGAAAATTTCATCATCTAACTGAGTGATTTGTAGTCCTAAAAAATAATTTCAGCTCTCCTATCATTGAAATTTCAAACTCACTTTTCATTTCATCAGAAAACTTCATACACAAATTATCATCACCTTCAAAAATAATGTCATTAACAAAGACTTCAATGATCAATTCTTTATTCTGATCCAACTTGAAATACAAATTTTTTGTCAGTAGTACCTTTATTGAATCCAAGTTTCAACAAGTATTTATCCAATCTAGCATACCAAACTCTAGGAGCTTTCTTGAGTCCATATAGAGCTTTCTTCAATCGACATACCATATTTTCTTTGTCAGACAGTTGAAATCCATTTGGTTATTCAACATAGACTTCTTCTTCTAGTTCACCATTAAGAAATGTTGACTAAAAATCCATCTGATAGACTTTGTAATTCTTGAAAGTAGCATAAGCAATAAATAATCTTATAGCTTCAATTCTAGCAATAGGGGCTAAAGTTTCTTCAAAATCAATACCTTCCATCTGTGATTACCCTTTCCAAACCTTTCTTGCTTTGTTTCTGACCACTTCACCTTGCTCATTCAACTTATTCCAAAACACCCATTTGGTTCCAATCACATTTTTGTTCTGAGGTCTAGGAATAAAATCCCATGTATCATTTTTATCTGTCTGCATTAGTTCTTCTTTCATGGCTTCCATCTAATATTCATCTTTGCATGCTTCATTGATATTGCTAGGCTTAGTTTTGGAAATTAGACAATACTCTTCTAAATTCTTCTTCTATTTTTCACACCTTTGCTCCTATCTCCTATGATCTAACCATCATAATGATTTCGCCTTACATACTTGGGAGTTTTAGGATTTTCTCTGACTTCTTGTTCTTGTGTTCTTTCTTGTACACTTTTGCTAGTTTCTATTTCCTGATTCTCTTGGTTCACCAAAACAATCTGAATTTGATTCTATGTCTAAACATTATTTACATTGTTAGTATTATCATGTTGATCATTTGAATCATATCCACTACATCTAGATGGTCTAACAATATCTTCATCAACTTTGACATTTGCACTTTCAACCATTTTCTTCAACCTTTTATTAAAGAACCCATCAACTTTTCTTTTAGTAGAGTAACCCAAAAATATTCCTTCATCACTTCTAGCATCAAAATTTTCTATATCATCATCTCTCTTGATGTAAAATTTTCTTCCAATTTTTTTGAAATATTTGACAATAGACTTATAACCAAACCATAGCTGAAAAGGTGTCTTACCAGAATTACTATTGACATTCACCCTATTAATGGTGTACATAGTAGTACTTACAACTTCTCTCCAGTAGAAATGAGGAATATTTTCTTCGACCATCATGGTTCTAGCAATTTCTAGAACAGTTTTGTTCTTTCTTTCAACAACTCCATTTTTTTGAGAGGTCTAGGGAGTAGATAGTTGTCTTTGGATTCTATGATCTTTAGTAAAAGAATTGAATTCCTGAGAAGTGAATTCACCACCTCTGGCTAACCTTAGACATTTGATCTTTTGACCTATCTCATTTTCTACCATAGCTTTGAAACTTTTGAACTTTTCTAATGCTTCATGTTTTTCTCTTAAGAAAGCAACCCATATCATTCTAGAATAATCATCAATAAGAAATATAAAGAACCTTTCACCTTGTAGACTTCTAATTTTGGATGGACCACATAGATCGGTATGTATCAAGTCCAGTACTCCATTAGAACTATAATGTTTCCTCCGAAAATAATTTATTGTCTTCTTTCCCATCTGACATTCCTTGCACATAGTATTAGTAGGCTTCACTAACTTAGGAATATCTCTGACTGCTTGAGTAGAGCTTATCTTGACAATGTTATCAAATTTCACATGACACAACCTCCTATTCCATAACCAACTTACATCAATTTGAGCAATTAAACAACTTTCACTAGTAGAACTCAAATGAAAGATATTACTTTTTATCTCTGTACCTAAAGAAATCATATTTCCAGAACTCCCCCTTATTTGGCACTTACCATCCTTGAATTAAAGATTGTAATCATTGTCTACCATCTTTCCAATGCTTAACACATTATGCTTTAAGCCTTCTACATAAAGAACATCATCAGTATTGTGCTTACCACCAAAAGAAATAGTGCCTCTACCACAAATCACACTAGAAGTGTTGTCTCCAAATCTTATAACGCCACCATCATAGTTTTCCAATCTTACAAACTTTCTTTTGTCACTATTCATATGATGTGATCATCCGATGTCAATTAGCCACTCATCATTTTCTTCAATTTTTGTTGCAAGAGCTTTCTTAACATTCACATTACTAGTAGATTCAATGGACACTTGACCATTTTCTTTGATAGCAATGAATACCCATTCATCTTCATTTCTATTTTCTTTATCAGATTCGTCATCAGTTACACCTTCTTCAACATAATAGCATTTCCTTTGAAATCTAGTCTTCTCAGGTTTGTACTTAGAAAATATTTCAAGACATGTTGATTCAAAATGACCTATTTTACTGCAAGAAAAACATTTGATAGGTAACTTTTCTTTGTACTTACCATGACCTCTAGCTTCTCTTTTCACAATCAATGCTTCAAGCTCTTCTAATTCTTTTTCTTCATCTTTAATAATTTTCATCTCACATTCATATTTGGATGTCCTTTTGGAACTCTCCCCCAGATCGTATCTTTGTTAGATTTTTCCGGATACAGTACCTTTGAATGTAGACTCGGTCTTAGGATTAGATTCACCAAATTAACTTAACTCAAAGGCAACAATTTTTCCAATCAGCATGTCTCTTGTGACATTTGTTGCTGTTTTGATTTCATCAATAGCCCGAGCTCTTGTTTTGTAGGAGGGAGGCACAAATCTAAGTATCTTAGCCACAATTTATTCTTCATCCAAGGTTCCACCAACACATCTAATGCTCATCACCAGTTCATTTATATTTTGACAAAAAGAGAGGATGTTCTCATCTTCACTCATCTTCATGTCTTCCCACTTGCCTTTTAGACTTTGTAGCTTAGCACTTTTTACTATTGGATCTCCTTCATACAATGCTTCCAAATTTTTCTGGATCTGATATGCAATCTTCAATCCTATCACATTTGTCATCTCTGAATCTTTCAAAGCACTCAACAATGCTTCAATAGCCCTCGTATTAGATTTTTCTTACTTGATCTCATCTTCAAAGGATGAAACATTCTGAGGAATAGTATATGCACTCTGTGTGATCTTCTAGAAAGGTTCACCAATGCACTTCAAATGACACTCCATTCTGAATTTCCATAAAGAGTAATTTGTACCATCGAATCTAGGACTATCCTTATTGTATGATGCCATCTCAGATCACCTCAAGTTGTTAGCATTCTTTAGAGGAACTAGCTCTGATACCAATTGTTGGAAAAACAAGGATAGGCAACTAAGAGGGGGGGTGAATCATTTGTTACCAAAATAAAACTTATTCAACATTAATCAACCTTATATCTCAGATCTGATAATTAACAGTACAAGCATAAATCAATAACACATCAGAGACACATGAACACCAATATTTTATACGTGGAAACCTTGTTAGGGGAAAAACCACAGTGGATGTTAGTCCACAAGATTATACCCTATTAGAAGTATAATGAAGAATGAAAAATGAATGCACTTGCATTCATGCACACTACCTAGAGCTTAATACTTAGAGGAGGGCTCATTGCCTTACATACAATAATCAAATTAAATCCATCCAATGAGTTTGAACTAAGAAATTAGCTTCTACAAAATATTGATTACAATTCTAGTTAGGCACACAAAAACTTCTAAACACTCTTCCACACTTTGCTCAATATCTTTCACACTCTACTCTATTCTTGAATGATTTGACCTTTATTCACATATGTACACCACTTGCACGCACCGAGAATACCTTTAGCACACTCCAAAATGAGTAAAAAATCACTCTTATAAAGCCGCCACATGGATTTGCATCAACTACTCTGTCGGCCACAAATAAATAATGAATTACAACTATTGGCCTCAATACATGAATAAATGTTAATGTGCACCAACACAAGTTGGTCACAAAATAGTGAGGACCTAAACAAACACCTTTGAACATGCAAAACAATAAAATATTAAACCTCATGGATCCACAACACGCTACCACCATCGTGTTAGCCAAGAACATGAAAACTCGAGCACACATCAGAAAAATCTACTATCACGAACACTTCGATCAATGCAAATATATAGAACTGATAGAGCATGATCTAGACTCATCAATGAACATCACAGGAACATGCACAACACTTGAAATTACCATAATTTCATCCTCTTCTTCCAAGAACACCTACTACAGTAACAAAATGACTGTAGGAACTTAGAACTTCATAACTTCCTCAAATATTTATGTGTACCACTAAAACTTTCAGATAACATACTAGACAGGCTTAACAACAATCCCTTTAGTGTGCGCCACTAGAAACTCAACATTCACAACTTTACAACATTCTGACCTTCTCAGCTTCGTTGGATTCTTGCAATATATTTATTACAATTTTCTCAATATCCTCGATATATACAACCTTTAGAATCCAATGCTAATAGTGTTGACATCAATGACAACTACATATCAGCAACATAACCACAACATTCAACAATCACATGTAGATGGACACCAAGGAGAAGCAAGACAACACTATTGCAGACCACAAACATAGAGAAATAAATACAACTAGTCTACCAAGAGAAGAACAAACACTTGAAACAAACATCAAAGCAAACAAATATGATCGGGAACTCACTCAGAGTCCAACACTCGATGATGGATTAATCGTTCTGAAGATCACTCGATCATAGCTCCAATCTCCTTCCCAACGATTTGATCACACCTAGGGATTAACATATGCAACACATTTTTTTTCTTTGCAGAGTGGTTTTCTTTTCCCCAAAATGAAAATTTAACCCCCCAACAATCCGAAATGACAACATTATAAAACCTAATAGATGTTTCAGACAAAGAAATCCACAAATAATAGCAAGTCTTCTGCATTTTTCAGTTTTGAATCATGCATGCACTTGCATGCAAAATATTTCCAATTTAATCTCCTTCTAATTACTTTTCAAAAATTTTAATATCCTTTGAATTTCCTTTTAGATTAAAACCATAATAATAAATGAATAAACAATATTTACTAATCACTAAATTTAAAATTAACAATGTTGAAATTACAATATTATTTCATCTCCAATTAAAATATTTAATATTGACAAATAATAATCTAATATTCATTTAAATCTACAAGCATTTCAATTTACAAATATATTTAATATTTTAATTAAATACTTACCACCTTCTCATAATTCACTTTAATAATTAAATCTAATACTTTAATTAAATTGATCAATCAATACTAAACATCGTTAAATCAAACTAACTAATTAATGACATTTTAATAGTGTAATTAATAAAAGAAACACTAGATTAATTAAATGAAATTATAAAATTAAAAACTATATTTAAATGGTTAGACAACAATCATGAGACCATTAAATTAAATCAACAAGTCAACACCAATAAACACTTACACAATCGACCAAGGACCCAAGAAGAGAAGAACTACATCCACCCCCCTAGTCTTGACTTAATCCTGGAAGTCACAGGGTCAGGTAAACATATACAATTACAAACAATATCATCACAAGTGACACACAAAAATGGGAGATACTAAACAAAGCAATTGATAAAGTAAGCAAACCAACAAATGGGGTTACAAAACATATCTTGTGGTCCTTTTTTCATCACCTATTTCCACATTATATCCATTGGTTTTTTGGGGTACACTCAAACCTGATAGTGCAAGTGGAGTCGGTACTCGGTACCTACAACCTACATAAAATAAGGTGTCAAAAAAAATATACATATATATATATATCAATTAACAAACACATTGTGAGAGTAAATCACGGTGTAGTAGGGCACTCGTGAACAAGTGATGCTACCCCGTTCCCCTCACTAAGACCTCATACAACAACCAATACATCAAATAACACTGATTGCATTATAAGCAAAATCATAAAGTAGTAACTAATCATCTGCCTAACAAGCATGAACATAAGCCACATGATACGCATAATCAAAATCATCCAAACACACCAATAACTCCATAAAACCAATGTAACATAAACATCAATTCATAATTTCATGATCATCAAAAACCAAATGAAATGTCATCCTAAAACCATAACACCAAGTAACAACTATATTGAATAAAAAATACATCATAAGGCAATAACTAATCATTAGCATAACAAGCATAGTACATAATCCATATGATCACACATAATCAAATTATTCCAAACACAAATACTCCATACATCAACATAAAAACAACAGTAAACAATGTCATAATCACCCAAGCCAAATAAATTGTCAATCCATACAAACCAACATGGTGAAGCAACCACCAAAAAAGTTTGAAACACATAACTTATCATAGAAATTCTCAAAGAAAAGAAAAAAACACTAAAGGAACTTCTTCAGTCTTCTATTTTGCAGGATTTCTACAGGCTCCTGAGTCAGCTACCTAACCACTACCGTTAATCTCCACATTTTTTCCTTGATGCTCTGCCCAACAATGATCAACCACTACACTCAGCCTATGGAACCTTCTCACATCATTCCTTGCTAGCTCTGTGGTCACCAGCCTCTAGTTGTATTTAGGTGTGTTCCTTTGAGGACATTGTCTAGCTATGTGTCCCTATTGGCCGTAAGAGAAACAACTTGTACCTCTACCTGGTGCAACCTATGTTCTCTGAGTTGACTAGCCAAGATGATGGAGTTGAGCTTGCAACCAACTCTAGATCCTTCTAGACAAAATACAATCACCTTGGAACCCGAAGCTTGTCAGAGATGCCCTACCAAAATGAACACCAAACATAAAATTCTCAAAATCCAAACCATTAATAGAACTATTAATGAGCGGAGAATGTGTCCTCAAAAGGCCCATCATAAGTCTCACTAAAGCTAAAACAATTCTCCTCCTAGGGAACCTTTCTCTTTCCCTAAATTATTTTCATCCACCCTCCTATCTAGGATCTAGCTAGGTAAGAATATCCTCAAGCAAGGAACGTAACTAAGGAACCAAGTGCTCCTCATGATCATTCTCATGGGGACTCAGAAAAGAAGTGTTCAGATGATTGAATCCATGACCACCTCCCAGACCTCTACCATGACCTCTAGCTCGACCATGACCCCTAGGAATCCTACACACACAACACAAAAAAAAAGATTCATAAATAATCAAATGAGGGTGATAGAAAAAAAATACAAAATATCAAAATTCAAGCTCTATATTCATGATTTTATACACAATCTTTACATACACAAAATTCATATTACCAAAAACACACAAGGCTACCTAATAGTCCATAATGCATTTCCCAATAGAAATGATATTGGTGCATTGCACACTACACCGAGGGTCCTATCCCTTCCACCGATTTTCTGCACCTTTGGACCACACACCAGGTCTACAGACGCGTCTCAAGTTGCCAAACGTGAATGGTCAAAAAAAGAATACATAGCTGCATGAGTAAACACACTACATTGACATAATGGGCTCATTGTATCAAGAGTACCCAGTGTATGAACCCAGTGCTCTGATACCAAGTTGTAATGCCCTATCCCACACACTGCAAAGGGCCACTAAACAACTAACAAATATGGAACAATGTTTTTTAAAAGTAATTACTATGCATTAATCATAGGTTAAATAAACATACAACATTATCATTCTTATATAATTATGCCTAATTAGTCCCATGGGATTACATGGTTGCATTACTCAAATTTTCTCCCAACCAATTAACATCATTATAACTAAATTTCAAGAATAAGGTGATTGAAGCATACACTACTCAAGACAACATAATGATAAACTTACATCCATTCACAATCAAGTGAGATGACAAAGCATATACATCACTCTATTACATATCGAAGTCATAGTTCAATATTACATATGTGGAGCATATTTCCAAAGATACAACACATCATAAATACAATGATTCAATTACATTTTTCTTCCCTAATAACAACAAGAAGAGTACTTCCATACAAGTATGATACAACCACAATGAATAGAATACATAATGAGATCCATCAGAAGAAGATGTAGGTTGTAACACCATAATTGTCACCAACATTGAAAATCTCATGAACCACAACAACTGGTACATCTCTGCAACATCATGATCATTGGTGGGGAACCCAATGGGTGCATAGCATATTCCACCTGACCATGTGGACCCAAAGGTGAACCCCTCATGCTAGGAGATGACAATAAATACCCACAATGAAAAATAACAATAAAAAATAAACAAGGCTAACAAGACTCCATCACAAAACACAATAAACACACACTCAACACATAAAAAAAACACAAGAAACCTTCACTTAAAGAGACACAAGAATGATGAAGGGAAACAACAACCATGGTTGCTAAAGGAAGGAGTGTCATCACATAAGCTCGACATGGGTTACCCAATCCGGACACTATAAGTAATTACAAAACTTGTACAAGGGATCACTACTAGAATAGGACACACTATCATAAATGGCTCACAACTAGGTCTCACTACCACAGAAAGAAAAAGAAGATAGAATCTAGAAATATTACATAGAGAACAACTTCTCAATGCAACAAAGAAACCACCACAACATCTTCAACACTTTCATAGTCTTGTTTGAATGATTACAAACACCTTCTACTCATTACATTCAAAAGTCCAACACTTTAAATTTTGCACTACTCTACTCAAAATCGCACTCTACTCTTCAAAGATTTGCATCATTTTCATCACACATATATATTCTTTATATCTGGTAAAACTCCAACATCTCAACTCATACTTATACCATCCTCAACCTTAAAAAATTTCTCCAATGTTGGCAATGCATGCTTCACACTTTTCAATTTCAAATTAGGTCAGCACTAAACATTCTTGTGATGGATAGGAATGAAAGTGGACCAAAAAAAATACTTAACTAGGACCCAAATTAAATTTCACATTCCATGCTATGCCTTCATTAACACATTATAGTATAAACAATAGGTTAGTTGTTACTCATAAAAACACATTAGACTTCGAATTGCATGCTTCCTTTGATCAATCCAAAACTTTTGGATAAAAAAAGTCACCTAAACATGATCCAAGAACATCTTGGAAAAGAAACTCAGGAGAAATGAAAAGAAAATACATTTCTCCTAGAAACTTCAATACAAAACACTAAAAAACCAATTCTCACACTAGTAAACACAACTTCCTCTAACCAGTGATCCAAAAGCCAAAATTTTGGATATAAAAACTGTGAACATCTCTAACCAACATATCCAAACCACAAAATTAGATCTTCACCCTAGAATAAATGTGAAGCATAACCAAAAAACCTTTGCAAACAAAAGCATAGGTCTGCAACACCTTGTTTCCTTATTTTATAAATTTTCTTACTATCCCTGAAATCTAGACCATAAATAAAAGCTTATCAAAGCAAAAATATCTTCTCAACCATTGCACTATTATCATCAATGACAACAAAATCTTGTTGAAATCAATGAAAAAACCTTCATACTTGCAACAATATCCCCATTTGTCATTGATGGCAACATGAAATTTGAAAAACCATCAAAGACACAAGAGCTCTAAACATATTTCCTTTTCTCTTTTCTCCCCCTTTCATGACTATCTCATTCCACTTTCTCTCTTTCATTATTTTATTTTACTTTCTCTCCCCCTATGTAGATATAAATTTTCACATGATTATTTCTCCCCCCTTTAAAATCAATGGAAAAGGATAAGGAATTTTTCATTGTTCTCCTCCTTTGACATAGAACCAATATACTGACAACTATTCAAAATATGAGCCCCCTTAGGAGTACACACCAATCAACTCAAAAACCTCTACATGATGATAAATAATACTACAAAAATGTTACTACCTACTCCCCCTAAGAGGTAGCCACCAACATTAGTCCAAACAAGGAATGAATCAATAGATCCATTGGACTGATGCATCTCCATATGTATCTAGTTCAACATAGGAGGGGCAATAACCCCTAACTTATCTTGAAGATACTCAAAAGTATCCTTAGGAAGAGCCTTAGTAAATATATCATCAATTTGATACTTTGTAGGTACATATCCAAGATTCACTTCATTCTCCACAAATTTCTCTCTCAAATAGTGATACCTAATTGTTATATTATTTTTCCTTGAATGCATCACTATATTCTTTGAAATGCTAATTTCACTTGTACTATCACAAAAGATAGAAATAGTCTCATCATACACTACTCTAGTACTCTTCAATTTCTATCTCATCCACAATACTTGTGTGTAGCAAGATGTAGTTGCAATATACTTAGCCTCTATAGTAGATAGAGAAAAAAAATCTTTTTTTTTGCTTAGAAATTCCACCAATCTAAATCCAATAAAGAATGCACCACAACTTGTACTTTCTTGTTTGTAACATAGATTTTGGTACCCACTTAGGGTTCTCTAACACTTCTAGGGTTTTTCAACTAAAAGGAGAGAGGGATACCAAAATTGAAATGTTCACATTCAAGACTAATATGAGTATGATGTAAATATGACTAAATGCAATGATCTAAATTCTGAAAAGGAAATCAAATACTAATGCAAAACTTAGAAAATGGACTATGTTTGAAAAGACATGGAGATATGCAAACACGTACAAAATGAATTGGAAATGTAAACTAAACAAAATAGAAAACTATCAGACAAAATGTGTGCACCTGGAAATGTGTTGAAAACTGGAATGGGAACTAGAAATGTTGTTGATGCTGAAATATTAGCCTAATGGGACACTTCCGCCAAGCTGGGTGACTTAGTCCTAGATCTGGAAAAATCTCCACCAAAGCCCGTTTTGACCAAATGGGTATCCAAATCTATAGAAAACTCTAAAATAAATGTGTAGTGGGACTAAGTCACCACTAATGGCGACTTCATCTACTTTGGCTTTTTTGAAAGTCTGAAAATGGAATTTGAAGCTCTCGGTCTGCACTTTCTACTCCTCCAGGTATCTAGTTCTGAAACTCTATTTTTTGGCACTGTAGGTGTCTTTTGGTGGATGTTTTCCCCTACTCAACAAGGAGGTGTCTTCAACAAGCTTTCAATCTTATCTTCAATGATTTCCAAGCCTTCAATGTACCTAAATTTGTAAACACATAAGGAGAGAAAGAGAAAATGTTGATTGTTAGGGTATGGGGGTTTGCCTTGGTCAAACCCCTTTTAGATAATTAAATCAAGTGATGAAACAATATAATGTAGCATGAAATATGAGACAATGGAATTATTATCCTTCCATGAAGGTAGATCTTGAGTTGTTGTAGCAATGGAAGAAGATTCAGCCCTTGAATTCTTTGGAAAGCTGCCTTAATGACTTAGAATGCTCAAAAACCCTAGCTTGCTTGAGAATAAGGATGAATGAGAGATGAGTGAATGATGAATGATAGATGTGAATTTTTAGGGTTAAAATGAGGGGAAAACCCTTTATTTATACGTGTTGTACCCTAATTTCCTAAAAATAACACATCACAAACTGACCTTAGGGCTTAGGAGACAATATCCCGCAAGAATTTTGAATTAAATTTGATTATTATGACACATGGGACTAAGTCACCCAAGGTGGTGACTTAGTCCATTTGGGAAATTTTGAGTGGTTTTCGAGGATTAAAAGGTGATTATTGAATTTTGTTAGGATTGTCTTTCAAAACACACTAAAGTAGGACCTATAAGTGCATTAATGAGTCATTATAACATAAGAAAGGGTTAATTTGGTGATGACAAGCCTAGGAAAGTGTGAGAGTTTGTTAAATCACCTTACAACACTTTGGAATAAGGCTTGGAAATGGGTTATTTAGGTGAATTATGATTAAAGGGTCTTAGAAAAGTGGGAAAATGTGTTTCAACACTTCAAAACTCTTTTCTAAGACACCATAGAATTCTTATTGATTTGCAAGGGTTCAAGACCTAATGTGAATATGTTGACCATATTACAACATTAAATCTAGGAAAAACTAGGCCAAAAACCACAAGAAAGGCCCAAATGAGTGTAAAGTGTCAAGGCTACACTTTTTTGTGACACGTTGTCATCAACATATCTAGACCAATCTGCATTTGTGTATGCACTTAATGTAAAATCATTATCCTTAGGATACCACAAGACATAATCCAAAATATCTTCTATATTTCTGAATATCCTCTTTATTGCGACAATATGTGACTTTTTAGGGTCTTCTTAAAATATATCCACAAGAAAAATGGCATGAATGATATCCAGTCTAGTAGAAATTAATAAAAATTAGTCCACCAACCATAGATTTTGTACTTGCTCTGATCAGCCTTAGGTGATCATCATTCTTGCTCAATTTACAACCAGTCATCATAGGAGTGCAGACCGGTTTGGAGTCATCCATTCTATATAGGAGTGAATTTTCATCCCTCTTGTAAATTACCCATTTACATCCCTCCACCTTAGAAAATCAAACTCGACAAAGAAATTCCACATTACTTATCTACAATGCATCCACTTGGTGCTTATCCTTTATGTCAGTAGGGGAATTTCTATTGGGGATGCATGCACAATGCACATACATCTACATGGTGCACTATCATCCCTAAAATATCCCTACCTCTAAAATCTATAGGGATGTTACGTCTCTCATTTGGGATGAAGCATAATGCCTCTATGCTAACTAGACGACCTGAAAACGACTCTTTCCCTCCCTTTCCATCTTCAAATGGCTATTTTTCACTTTCTCTTCATCTTCTTGGAAATTAATTCCATCTTCTACAATATCTTAAACAATTCTACAAAGCTAGCTTGATCTATTGAACATTTCTACATCTTGCTCCATCAACTTCACTAAGAATGTGTTTTACTACCATAGAAGTTGTGACTTTGGTTGCAAGAACTCCTTCATCATTGTTGTGGTCGTGTCAACTTTGACAAATGCATAGTCTTGCATTCTCCCTTCATTGGCCTTGAGCCCCTCTAGGTGGAGGTGGTATTGCTTCACAATCCTTCTTTTGTTTTGGATTGATAGAATAGCAGTGTATTTTCTTATAGTGTTTGATACTCTCTTTCCTAATATCTCCTTTATTGCATTTTCTACCTCATGGATTTCTTAGCTATCCATGGAGGTGGAAACACCAAAGTGGGGGTTTGACTAAGGAAAACCCCTATACAACCCCAACATTTTTCCTCTCTTGGCTATGTGTAGGTATGTGTATGTGTGGAGCTTGCTAGCGAACTAGACTCTTTGTGAGTTTATCTTCACCACCCTCATTTTTATCATCTCTACAGTCATTTCTTGTACTTTTTTATTCTGTCTAATTTGTTAAACTTCATTACCGAGAGTTTCAATAGGATTTTTTGGCATTTCGTACTATACTTTTACACTTTTTGTCCATATAGACACCAATGCCCCAGAGAGATGATAGCATGTTGTGTTGTCATCCCTGACCTACGTTGTTGTCCTTGGGAAGAGAGCTATCTGAGGTATGGTTCAGATTCCAAAAATTGGCTCATTTAGCCCCAAAAATCTAGATTAGTAGAGTGATAGAAGTACTTGAGAGTGCTCTTCATTCTCTATCCTTGACCTATGAACCCCTATCTCATTTTGAGGTAAGTTAAGGCAGCCCTCCACTTTTAACTCTCTATGACCTGGAGCCTTGGTGTGGTTGGTCCCCCTATCTTAAATTTTTGTGATCCTAATGTGAACAACACCTATCTATTTCCTTGTGTAGAATTTTTTTCCCATGCACTCGGTAACTGAGTTAGACTTGGGTGTTGTGAGGGTTTATGAGCATCACAACCTAGTCTATTAATTTTAGGTACATTTTTAGGAGAAGTCTATGAAAATTACCAATAGAAAAGATGAAGGTCACTTCTAGCTTTACTACTTTTTTCTCCACAAGTTTTATAGATGAGATGGGTTTCATTGATGAGACCACCCATGTACCCACTCCTCTAGTGTCTCCCACAACTTATTCTATGGATGAGGATGATGTTGTTCATATTCTTGTAGAAAATATTTTGGCATTAGACAGAAGGTTGTTGATCCTCGTGAATCATTTGGAGAAAGCACCGAATATGGCGAGAGTTGCTAGAATTGCTAGAGAGGTGAGGTATATGTTAGGTAAGGATCATTTAGGTATAGAGTTCTTATGCGGCCTCACCGATCAAACCAAAACATACATCCCTTCGTATAGCACTAGATTGAGTACTACCCGAGGGGAGGTGCTTGATTCCTATGAAAAATAAATACGTGTCCTGATGCATGGCTGAAATTGACCCCTCGATGAGGGTATCCTCTACTTCTTAAAAGCTTAATATTGTCAAAGTGAGTAGGATACCCCTTGGTTTCAGTTTCACCCCTCCTACCACCCTTGGTAGTGGGGGCTTTGGTGGCATGAACAATGGTGGATTTGGTAGCAATGATGGCATTGTCGGTGGTGGTGCCTATTGGAGCCTAAAATTTTGCAAATTTTAGGTTCCTATATTGAAAAACTGGATTTCAACACTCAAAAAATTTAGTTGTAAAATCAGACCTAGGAGCACATTTTAAAAAGTCATACCTTCAGATCTATTCATTTTCATCCCAAACCACCTTTCACAGATGTTCCTCTACCATATGCAAGTATCTCTACAAAATTTCAGCCTCCTACGATTAGTTTTGACAAGGTTTCAAAAGGCCAAGTTGAAGGGTTTTCGGAAGGTTTATTGTTTACACAATGGTAAAATCTATTAAAGTGGCCAACTTTGGAGGACAATATTAAGCAACTGAAAGGGTTTAATGAAAAACCAATTGGTTCTCTTGATTCTCCCCATCTCAATATGCATCCATGTCAGTTTTTCAGAGCTTCAAGACATCATTTGATATTTTTCCAAAGTCAAAACCAAATGGGTTTTACCCAGTTTGAAGATTACACTTCCAAAACAACTACAAAAGGGTCAATTTTGACACTTGATATTTGGTGAAGAAAATAAAATGATGGAAAAATTTCTTGCACACATGTTCATTTGACCTAAATGAACTAGTATCCAGGGTGGATACTTCTCATAATCACATTTGATATTTTTCTAAGAAGGCAAGTTGGAGAGCTTCAATTGAGTTTGACTGTGGCACTTTTCAGAAAATGCTAAATAAGCAACTTTGAGCATTAACAATTTTCAATCTTGATCATTTCATGCCAAATCGTTCTACAACCATTCTCCCTTGTCACAACTAAACATTTTGGTGCATTTTCATGACTTTTGGAGATCATCTGATCATTTTTTCAAAGGAATTTTTGAGGCTACCTGACTCATTTTGGTCATTGTACAACAAAGAAATATTCCATCGGAGAGACCAGCTATAGTCTTATTGATCTGCAAGAGGGGTATGAAGTCTCACCAATATCTGCAAGAGTGATTTGCAGTCTCACCGATCTGCAAGAGTGGTTTGAAGTCTCACCGATACAATTTTCCTACAATTATATCCATCAGAGAGATGTATGTTATCGGAGTGAAATCCTCAAGTCATCCTGAGCATACATGTCATGTCAATGGACCCTCATCAACAAGAAATTCACTTTGTCTCACCGATAAAATAAAGAGAAACACATTAGGGAGACATGTGCTATCGAAGTGAGTTTTCCTTCTCCTTTCGACTTCATATGTTACATCCATTAGAAAGAGTGGTTTGAAGTATCACCGATTGGAAAGAATGGTTTGAAGTTTTACCGATCGAAAAAGAATTTCATAAAGTCTCTCCGATATCTACAAGAATGGTTTGAAGTTTCATCGATTAGAAATAATGGTTTGAAGTCTCACCGTTCGACAAGAATGGTATGAAGTCTCACTGATTTCTACAAGAGTGGTTTGAAGTCTCATCAATCAAAAAGAATGGTATGAAGTCTCACTGATATTTGCAAGAGTGGTTTGAGGCCTCACTGATACAATCTTCCTACAACAATCTGCATCAAAGAGACTCTTTGATATCAGTGTGAGATAAAATATATCTCCTCGATGCCATATGTTACCCCGATATAGTGAATGCATACAATCATAGCCTAAGAAGAAGATTAATAAAGTATGACTATAGTGGAAAACAATATTTCACATTTTCACTGAGGAAGTAAATGCAAAGGGAATTTAAAAGTGGATAATTATTTTACCCGGGAGAGCATAACAGGAAAAATTTATAAAGAAATTTACACTAGGGGGTGGAATATTTTTCACCAAAAGAGATATGAGAGCGGGTAAGAATTTTTTATTGGGTGAAATTTTTCAACCAAGGAAAGATATAAATGAAAATTTTCTAGCAAAGAAGTTAAGATCAATGAAGATTATTAAGATTTCAAAAATATTGAGAAATGATAATTATTATCTTTCACGAGAACATGAAGATTAAAATATTTAATTTGCTAAAGGAAATTAATTAAATATTTTTGTTGAAGAAGAAGAATATTGAAGAGATGCAATGAATAGATATGAGGGTCATAACCCTAAAATAATGTACATATGCCAAATGAAATCAAAGGAGAAAAAGAGGATAAAATTAGTAGTAGTAGGAAATTACCAGTAGTTGGATAGGTTGATCAGTTGTTGAAACATAATGTTATGCTATGTATTGAAAAATATTTTGGAATAATATAATGGAGAAGAAGACTTAATTTGATGATCCCTTTATGGTGTCAATTGTTTGTTGAATTAATTGAAAATATTATCTGGTTGTCTCCAAGGTTGAAATTTCCTTATTAATTAAATTGATATATCAAGGATATTTTCAATTTATCAAGGCACATTTGTTGTTCTTGTGTGGTTCAGTTAATTGGCTCCTTCAAGGAAGGATTAAATTCTTTTAATTAATCACAGTAATATAGAAAAGGTCATTTGGATCAATAAGAAGAACTTGATAATTGCACCCTTGCACGTTTATGCTAGTCATAAACTTCTAAAAGTGTCAAAAAATTTGAATTATAGCCAATAAGTAAGTCTCATATTGTATACCTCTTGAATCCATTAGCCCAATAGGATTAGGCAATATTCATACTAGTTCCTTTTTACAATTTCATAAACTCTTATCTAAATATTCACATTTCAATTTTCAGTAGGAGTAGTTAGTAAGCTTTCATCTATCCCAGTTTATGCCATTGTGGATAGATTCATAAATTCAATTAAGTTATATAATTCTAAGTTTGGTTCAACTATTAAGGTCCACTTTCCTAGGTCTAGCAGAGCCTGAAGTGCAGGGAGTCATAGGCCAAATAAGTTATTTCCACACATTAGTTCAAAAACGTTACAAGTATGATCGTAGAGCCTGACATCCTCTTAGGATTTGTAACCTACATTTTTGAGATCCAACAACATTAATGAAGGTCATGATAGTGGCTCTGTAAAGGGTCACATCAATGGTTTCGGTGAAGGCCATAGCGATGGATTCAGTGGTGGATTTGATGGTGGCTCGAGAGGTGGTTTTGGTGAAGGCCATAGCGATGGATTCAGTGGTGGCTTTGATGGTGGCTCGAGAGGTGGTTTTGGTGGTAGTGGTTCTGGGGGAGGTTCCACTAGGCCTTTATCATCCTTTCACCCTATTTTGAATGCTCTTCTTTAGAACATAGGTTGAATGCAAAACTTGTTGGTGAGACTTTCTCAAGCCTCCTACCAACCTATTCTCCTAGCTTTTTTTGACATAGCCCACTTTCGGTGGCAACTTTGAGTACTCCTTTCCCATACAAAATGGAGATTCCTAAGTTCAAAAATTATGGTGGTAAATGGGATCTGAAAATGCATGTGTCATCTTTCAACATCATGTGTATGGATTTATTTCATCATGATGCTTTGATGGCCAAACTCTTTCCTCAATCTCGCAAGGACACAACACTCGAGTGGTACTATTCTTTACCTGATAATTGTATATTCTCATTTGATCTTGTCAATTCCAAGCTAATATCTATCCAAATATGACCTTGTCAGATCTCATCCAATGTAAGCAAGGAGAAAATGAAAAGATAACTGACTTTATTATGCGGTACCAAGCAATTTTTCACAAATTCCATGCCCACTGCCTGACTCAGATGTGTAAAAGGTATTGATAGGTGTGATCGAGGATATTACTATGGGCCGATTACACTTGATCCATGAAGAATCGAAGCATATTCATGCCACTAATACTTGATCTCAACAAGATCATTCAAATAAAATTTATACTAAACACTTATTAAAACAAAGCATTCTAAACTAATAAAGCATTAAAATGTCTACTTTAATCCATATAAAACTTATCCTATTGTGGAATTGGTGTCATGGTGATGTGGAAAAATGACCCTTTCCCAATCCCATGATTAGTGAACCTTTTTTAGTCGATTCTATGGAAGAGAATCAATGAAACCATTGTGATAAGTGGATGAAATCATGATTTATGCTAAAATGAGTACGATCCAAGCTGAATTATCATGATTTTATGCTAAAATTGATCTAAATATGCAATTGCTAAGCTAATCTAAGCTAATTCTAGGCTAAAAGATTCAAAACCTAATTTATAAACAAGCTAAGATGGATGCATGGAAGCCATTAATGGATGTCTTAAGCTATTTATGCAATTAAATGAACTAAAAAAAGTTGAAAGTGAGTAAAATATAAGTGTGAATGAAAATTAATTCAAAAAAATAAGTTTGCAATTGAAAGATGCGTGATATTTAACAACATAAGTTTTCTATAAAAAATATGGATCCATTTGTATCCAAATAGGGTTATATTTATAGAAGAGAAAATGAGAAATGGGGGGTTAAGATCGAAAAGATTAATCAATGGTCAAGGATGAATGGAAGAAAAGGCATGGATCATGGATTCTCATCAACGAATGAGAATGCAAGATGAAAATTAATCGAGGGCTCACATTTGTTTCAAACAAACACACTTTTGACCTACACATATAGGTCACAAGGTGACTTTCTCAAAAGGTTAAAAGATAACTTGCAATTCAAGTGAGAATATCCCTTTTTTAAATTATTGGAGGAGATAAAATATTCCTTTTGGAATATTCTCATGGATGAGGATAAAGATATTTTGAAAATTAAAAGAAATTTCTAATTATGCAAAAAGGGAGATAAGGAATATTCCATGAGAATATTTCCTTTTTAGAGGAAAAATAGACATTGTTAATTAAACAAGGTTTAATCACACAATTAGGAGTTTCTAGAGGAATAAAGTGGTTTTCATTAAATTAAATGATTTAATGAAAGGGGGAAAGGTGAAATGACATTTAATTAAATAACTTACAGTTATTTAATTAAATTAGAAGACTTAGGGAATTAAATTAAATAGTTTGATTTATTTAATTTAATGAGATGAAATGTTAGCATGAAAGGGGGTGAATTAACCCAATTTAATCAATTAGATTAATAGATGCAAATGACGCAATTAATTAAATAGCTATGCTAATTTAATCAATTAAGTGAAAAGAGGATGGGTTTTAGGATGAAATGATGTTAGTTAACCAATGTGATCCATCAAGAAATTTTTAAGTGTCTAAATTTTTCCCCTCTTTGAAGCAATGTACTCATTGTATTGGTTCAAATATTGATGTTGATTTTGATGCTAATGATGATGCATAAACACATATCGATGATCTCTTTGAGATGTTGATAGCCAAGCTAAAAGTTGATTGATTTGATTGATTGATGATGATAACATTGTTGAGGATTAACAAAAATGCAAGGATTGTGTTGAATAACATGAGGATTGATAAGGAACTATATTTCCCAATGATGGTTAATTTGATAGATTGATCAAGATTTGATAACAAAGCTAGGAACAAAATTAGTTAGATGATTTGACATTGATATGATCAAAACATGGTTGGTTTCTCGCTTGAGAGATCAATCAAAGAATAAAGTGTTCCAATTGAGCTCACGATAGGTGAAAATCATACTTATGCTTGAAATGGTTGAGAGTTCAAGTTTCTTTTGAATCAAAGATCTCCAACTTTTTAGATGGTTGAGCTACAGATGATTTAGATGCTCCACTATGCCCTAATGGAAGTGGGATTGCTGGTTTTCTAGCTCAAATATTGATGTAGATAGATTTTAGGATGTATAGAAAATCATCAGCTATGGGTAGCCTCATGTATATGTCGATGTAGATCACATAGATTTGATGCTTGGATATAATTGTTAGTAAAGATAGAAGAATAAGAAGAATAAGATGAATGGATTGACCATTAATTTTGAAAGATTGATTACTTTAAAAGATCCAACAAGTATATGATCAACTAAGACTTTATTAGAGATGGTGACAAGAAAATGCAAGATGCATGATGAATGTAGGATGATGAGTTTCTCACATATTAGGATTGATTTTTTTGTCATTCCTTATTGTTTGATATAACACATAGACACAATCCATTAAGGTATTGATAACCAGGATGGTGTTGTATCTAGTGTAATGGAATTTGATGCTGCAAATAGATAGGATAGTTCTTGTTCACATCTTGACATAAGGAAACCTAGTTGCAATGTAAGTCAAGTGTTTATAATATATTGGACCAAAGCATATACAATAGTAAACAACACACCCCAAACAACTTTTCCACCCAACTAAGAAACTATGTGCCAAGATTATTTTACAAAAATACACACAAGCACAAAAAATGAAAGATAATGATCGATGCCCCATTCCTTTCTCTCTAAATTTTTTTGATAGACATTATTGATAGCTCCTTAGAATGGGTCGTTAAGATAAATCACAAGAAAATATCCAAGACAAATAGTCAGTGTTATCTATATCTCTTGTCATATTTAAATTTAGCTAAATTGATTTTTGATACTGATGCCCATTGTAGGAAGGATACATCCTAGGACATGTTGATAAGAGGTTATTTGATGTTAGGATGCTGATGAGCTTTACGATAATCCACTAATATAAAATTCACTAATGCATTTACCTATGATCTAGACTTTACATTTTAACACTTAAGTACTCACTTTGCGACTTGTAATACTTTCTTTCTACTTGCCTTACCAAAGGTTGAAGGTGATGCTAGATTTATTAGGGATGACAGTTTATTGCGGATGAAAGCAAAATGGGATGGATTCTTTTAGATTTTTTGGATTATCTCAATATTTTTGGTATTTTGAAAATGTTTTGAGGCTATATTTGTCCTTTTTGAAAGTTTATGCGAATGTTTAGGGCTTTTGATTATTTTAGGCTTTTTAGATTTTTCCAAAATATTTGAGGCTATTGAGATCTTTTGAATGTTTTCTAATGTTTTTGGATTTTTCATTTTCAAATGTTTAAATATTTTTAGAATTATTTGAATGTTTTTAAGATTTTGGAATATTTGAATGTTTAGGGATTTTATGATATTTTGACCAAGAACCTAACCTAAAAGACCTATCTTAGTGGCCTCAGTGGCTAATCAAAGATAAGACTTTCCTATGTTGAAGCTCAGAGATGACTTAGTTTGATTGACTTGACCCATTTATAGGATGAAGATATGAATAGATGAAGGAAATTCAGTTTATTATGATAGACTCTGAAAAGACTAACCTAGGGTGTCTTAGGGGCATGTCAATGATGGCCTTGCCTACATTCAAGCTCAAAGATCTGTAGTTCGACAAGGTTCTATTTTTGGATTTTTTATTTTTGACCTTTTTAGGGATTTTGATGCTTTTTGGATGTTTTGAATTTTTCGCATGATGTTTGACGAGTGTATGGACATGTGACGATTTTAGTGATTTGTTTTAGAATTTTCTTGAAAACCAAGCTAGGATTGTTTGATTATATTGATAGATTGATGATGATAAAATTGTTGATTATACACAACATCGCAAGGATAGTTTTAAGCAACACTAGAATTGGGAAGGATATCCTGAGATGATGATGATGGATTGATTGGATAAGATTGATCAAGATTTTGAAGCTTGGTTTGGAACAAAGTTTGTTGGAATGAGTTGATGTGATGTAGAAGTGCAAGGTAGATTCAACCGATATTAATTGTTTGGATTGTTTTTTGATAAAAGATAAATCTTGATAAGGAATATCTTCTCGTCAAAATGTGTCATGGGCTAGTGATTTGGATTTTTTTGGATTTTAACTTTATAATTTTATGAATGCTTTTCAATTTTAGCTATACAGGATTTTGATGTTTTTGGATTTTTTGATGAATGTTTTACAAATGTTTTTGGGTTTTTTGTTGAGATTTCTGATTTTTTTTTGGATTTTTGAGGAGATTTTCAAGTAAATGATACCTAGATGATGATGTCAATGTCAAGTTATGAGATAAAAGACATGGATCAAGAGTTATTTGAAAACAAGAGTGCAAGAACCTACCATAGCATCTAGCAATGTTTTATAGATTAATGCACAAACCAAGATAGGTAATGTATATGCAAAGAGTTTGATAGAGTTTTACCATGCTAGATATGGGCTATGGGACTTCATGAGATAAAATGGTAAAAAATCTTGTCAAGATTTTTCCATGAGGAGAGTTGAACTATACATAAAATCTTTGTTAATATCAAGATAAAGTGGAATATTTGGATAAATTTGGATTGGATGGATAGAGGGAACATTGGATTTATCATGACAAGGATGAGATAATTATTTACGAGAAGGATTATATAAATGCTCAATTCTAATCATGACGCTTGTTTGCCAAGTTTTCATCATGGTACTTTCCCAAAGCACCACCATAGTGGTTTTCACTAGAGGATGATTTTTATTTTTACTATTTTCTTGATTTTTATTTTTTTTTTATTTTGTGAAAGTCTTACCCTCATGTTGAACCACTTGATGGAACTGATGTAGAGGCCATTGTCATAATGTTTTAGTGATATCTTGCTTGAAGAAGATGCTTTGCTAAGATACAAGCACTTAAATGCAATATTGAAGAACTCTAATTTTCCTTGCTGGTACTGGAATGAACCTTGTCTATTTGTGCACATCATGATAAAGTTCCTTCAGAATCCTTATGATGAAGACTAACTTCTAACATATCGTCAATCCAAGAATTAGATATGTATGAAGGAATATGAGATGTATTGGTTGATGGTTTGGAACCTTTGACTCTCCAAACTTGGGAATATGAGCAATGATGGGTGGGAATGGAGGTTTTGATGGGATTGGGACCAACCACTAGATATACTTTGTTCCTTGCTTGAGAAGCTTTATTTTGTATTTGGGGACTGTTTTGATGGATACCTTTCCCTTTTTTATTTTTCCCATAGTTTCTTTGACTATTGGAGTTTTGGAGGGATGGTTTTCTTTATTTTTATTTGGTATCCATTTGTATTTACTTTGTCCTTTTTTCTTTACATCTTCATTTTCTTTGATGATCTTCTCCTTGCTTTGATAGGAATTCTTCTTTTTATGTTGGTCTCAATTTTGGTATCAAATGATGGGTGAATTAAAACTCAATATATAGCTAGTTTTAGTGTTGATAGTATTTTCATCATAAGGATTTTTTGTGCCCCATATGTTTATGTTTGTTGTAGACAAGATTTCCCCCAGCTTTGTGAAGGTATGATCAATACCTAATCCTTTGCCTTGATAATGTATCCTTTGATCCATATCCATTGAATATGACTTTTCATGAACACATGATATTGGTATGGGTCCCTTTACATTCAGGAATAGGAACTATGTGCTCTGATTCTATGACATCATTATTTGCTGATTCTACTTCAAAATATTTTAATATTGACACAAAATATTTTGATGATGCACAATCTTGTTCAGGAATATGAACTATTTTCTCTAATTCTATGACATCATTATTTGTTGATGCTGACTCAAAAGATGTCGATGATGCACAATCCTATTCAAGAATATGAACTATTTTCTTTGATTCTATTGATGATGTTTCATAAGATGTTGGTGTTGACTCAAAAAATGTTGATGATACACAATCACCATAAGAATCAAGAATCTCAACCATTGTTTTCTCTTGTGTAGGAATACCAAGAGTGGAAGACTCTTGTTTTGGAAGAAGAATGTCTATATGTCCATCATAAGGAAACATCTCATGAGTGATATCAGGGACATCTTTGGAGTTTAAAATGGTTTTGAAGATGTCCCTTAGTTCTTTACGAAACTCTAGGGATAATGGTCCCTTATCTTGACTTAATTCAAAGTGACTTTTATTATCCTCAAGAGCCTCATCTTGACATGATTCTTGGGTGGATGATATATCATCAATAAAAGACTCTTTACAACATTTTATGGGTATGGGTGCAATAAGGGATATTTCTGGCTCATTTGGAACTTCTTCAACATGCCCAATCATTGAGTCATATGTGGGAGAGATATCATAATCTCATATCCACTTGATGTCATTACGGTATAAAATAGTGCTAAACACTGTTGGCAGGTTTCGACTTTGTTTTAAGATAGTCTCTTGATGCATGTCTGATTCCTCATGTTGTGATGAATAAATATGTCACACCGTGGTATCATGAGTATTGTTTAGATTTTTTTAGGTTGATGCCTTTCCTGAATCTTTTGCTTTAGTATGCTCAAGCATAGGGTTTGTGTAAATTTTCATATTTTTATTCCCTAATTTTTTGATGACCTAAATTTCTCTTTGTTCAATAAGATCTTCTATTAGATGTTTGATTCTTAAACAATTTTGTGTGTTACGACCTTTATATTGATGAAATTCACAAAAATGATCTTCTCTATAGCTAAAAGGTTTGACTTGTCACTCTTGATAGTTCAATAAATCTTGGAGTGTGATAAGATTTTATTGTATCAACCTCTTCAACATATCCTCCATAGGTTCCCCTAAGGAAGTGAATTGTCATTTAGAAGCACTGTTTGTTCTTTGTTGTCCACATTGAGTGTTTTTAGCATTGATCATTGGTTGATTATTTGACAGTGACATGTATGGTTGTTGTGTATTCATGGATTAGGTGTCTTTTTGCCTAGGAACAATTAAGACTACCTTTGTGTGAACATCATCACTAGTAACATTTTTGTTTTTTTCCCAATAGTGGGGATTTTTGTTAAAACTAGTGGATGGGCAGTTGTCTTTATACGCTTGTGTGTTTCCCTATGAGATTAGTCCTCTCTCAATGTTAAGGGCCCTAGGGATAATCTCATCGTAAGAGGTAATACACTACATCCTCAAGTGGAAGGATAGATCTCGATCAATATTTGCTATGACAACTTCCACTTGTTGTTCATTAGGAATGGGCCGCTTGCTCTTATGAGCTTTTTGCCTCCATCATTATTAGAAATTAGTGAAATATTCTCCTTTATTTATTTTTAGAGTAAAAAATATTTGAAACTTACGCCCATATCAAGATTGAAGGAGAAGTGATCTATGAATTTTTAAATGATTTCTTGAAACTTTTTGATGCCTGGAGGTAACTATGAAAACCTATCCATGGTAGGACCTTTTGAACTTCATGGAAAGAGGTGCATCAAATAGGATTTATTATAGGTGACCTCCATACACATGACGTTAAACTCTTTGATGTGGTCCAGAGGAATTTTTCTCCCTTTGTATATTTTGAATTTTGGGATTTCAAAACTAGGAGGGAATGATATCATTGTGATGTTTCGATTGAATGGATATGGGCATAAGTTATATGTATGAGGATTCTTTTTCTTTCCCATTCAAAAATCCTACATTACTTATGATAATGCCTTGATTTATGATGCTAGATCGTCCTGTGGACTTGGTGGAGGAACATATGTTGGGATGAAAGATGAGTTGTATGTAATATTTTGATATGATAAGGTGTTATATGGGGTGTATGGTGGTGTGAGATTATGTGAAGATGATTGTGGTGCTGATGATGTTCACAACATATTTGGATTGGCGATGTTTTACTGAGGGTTATAGTATAAACCCTATTTTTGTTGTTCTATGGGCATTTTTTGTTGTCGTACATATTGTTGAGCAAGCAATGCTTGTTGTTGGGCTTGTTTTTGTTGAGATTTTTGTTGCATAGCTAAGATGGTTTATTGAGCTTCTTGTTGTTGTTTCACTACTAAGGTGGCTTTTTGAACTTGTTGTTTTTGTTGTGTTGCTAAGGTAGCTTGATGTGTTGCTAAGGATACTTGATGTTGTTGTTGTTGTTATTGTTTTTCTAAGGTCGCTTGATGTTGTTGTTGTGCTACTAAGGCTGCTTGTTTTTGTTTTTGTTGTAGTTGTGTTGCTAAGGCTGCTTGATGTGCTACTGAGGCTACTTGTTGTTGTTTTTGCTGTTGGATGGGTTGTTGATAAGTATGTTGTGCATGTTGTAAAGCTAAGTAATGATCTTGCAATGTAGGATCAGTTGGTTGTTGGGATATTTGTGATGGGTTTTGGTTGTCGATGTTTTGCATGGATTGTGGGTTGTTGATGAGAGGATGTGGATTCCCTTGATTTAAAATTCCTTGTAAGATGGTGGATTGAGATGGATGAATGTAAGTTTGAGGTTTCCCTTGCATGAGGATGTTTTCTTTACCTTGTTGTCCTACTTGAGTCACTTAGTCAACATTACCTTGTGTAATGTTAGGCATACTTGGGATATTTGTGGTGATGGATGAAGATGGTTGCACTTGAAATTTTGAGGTTATTTTGGCATCATGGAATTAAGTGGTTTGCCACATTTTGCTATCCAACTTGTGTCTTAGGGAAGGTTTGCAATTAATGGAATGGTTGTGTTATTAATAACCACAATTGTGTTTGTTGCTAGACATGAAGTGAGACCAAGGTTGGTTCCTATCCGATTTGAAAGACTAGATATTAAGGGTTGGCTTGGCACAAGGGATGGATTTGGTTGGATCATAGATGAAGTTAAGCCTTGTGTCAATGAATGTGTAATAAAATATGGGGAAATTCGAGCCATGTTTTCTAAGGCTTGATGTTCCATGATTTCTTGTCTAGTAAGTCCAAATGGATTGTTTGTGATGTCCTCTATCTCATATGGTCTTGATCGAGATGAGCTTTGTTGTGATGGGGTAACATAACTTATTAGATAAAATTCTTGAGGATTTGGATCACTAGATGAGACTTTGGTTTTCTCCATGATTCTCTTCTCTTGTTATATTGTTGTAACCATAGATTGTGGGTCACTGGTAGGAGAGTTGTGTTGAGATTTGTAATGTTTGAACTCTCTAGTTGGATCAATGATGGGAATGGGGGATGAAAAGATGGATAATGTGGAAGGTGATATTTGTAATCATTTTGGGACAATAATTTTGACTTGATTTTGATGTTTTGATTTTAGGATAAAGGATGTTGATGAGCTTGGGAATCTTTAGGGTAGATTTGTGACCTCCAGGATGAACTAGTTCAAAGATGATAAATAACCCAGCCAAACGCATCGAAAATCATTTATTTCACATATAGAGTAGCTAAGTTAGAGGTTTGGGGTTTGATTGATATTCAAGTCAAAAAGTGTTTGATGTATTCAATTTTTTTTGCAAAGTTTGGTGAAGTGAAGGATGAAATTTGATGGAGGGGTGAGTGAAATTTTTGACCCAATGTTGACCTAGAGTGAACCTTTGTTTTCAAAGAACAAGGTAGTGAGAAAACTGTTATACCTCTAAAGTGATCAAACCCTAAGGATTCAATGATTTTGGAAAAATAGGACTCAAATGATTTTGGAAATAGGACCCAATTATTTTGACAATAAAAATCAATGACTATAGATAATGGAACTCAATGATTTTGTCAATAGAACTCAATGAATATTTTGTTGAACTCAATGTTTGCAATATTTTCTTTGTCTCAATTTGCTTGTGTTCGGGAGTCAACGATTTGAACATATATCAATGTGGGGTGTCCATTTTTTTTAATCTTGGATTAATGAGGTTATTTTTACCACATACACTTGCCTTGATTATGTTTTCAAACTAAATGTTTATGTCAAAAACATAATAACTTTCACAACATCCATTTTGTGAAAATCATGAGATTAGAGCCATAATGGCATATGTTGTCTTTGGGAAATATGGATTGAGATTAAGTCAAGATATTTAGAATTCACTAAGGATAGAAACCCTTAGGACAAATAGTAATATCAATGCTAAATCAAGAGGATTTCATATTTAAACCAAAGTGTTTGAAATTTTGAAGATAGTGAATGTTTTTTTTGGTAACATTTTGAAACCATGCAATGTATCAAACTGAATTACAATCACTTACAATCCTAGGTTTGAAATGGCTATACTTGTTGAATTCCCACTTGGATTTCTCCAATCACTAAACAATGTAAACAATTAGAGATTTGGTGACACTGGCTCCCCTCCATGACACACATGTCTCAAGACCACCAAATCTCAAAATCATTAAAATATGGAGATCAAAAGGATTTTTATGTTTCTACAATTGATTAGTAAGAATGTGGAATAGCTTCATAATGATTGTTCTTGCACCAAAAAGTATTAAGGCTTTTGGATTCTAACATAGGTTCATAATAAGGGCTTCTAGTTTAGGGGGTGCAATGATAAACTCCCTCAAGAGGTGTCCCAACCCTTAGAACAATGTTTTTACACATCATAAAGATATTGGGGGAGAGTTATCATGTACCACATCCAATTGATCACAATTTTCATTGCAACCACACATGTATATCACAGTTTGGAAAAAAATGGCTTTAGTTCGTTACCACTTGGGTCATTCCCTCCTTTTGAAGTGGGGAGGTAGGCCCTCTAAAGATAAATAATAGCAATGAAGTACAGCTATAGTTTGATCATATTTGCTCGTATGAACAAAGAGAGAACACACGCCACGTATGTTTCTCACACTCGCAAAAGGGGTTCAGTTTTAATCAAAATTGAAATATGTAAGTGATTTTCCAAAGTGTTAAAGAATTTTTCTATTTATCAAGGTCACCAAATGGCATGAGAGAATTGCATACACATCTAATAACAACATTGTGAATCAAGACACAACAAACAGTTGTAAATTTTAACACCTCAAAGAAGTGATGAGTTCATTTTAAGCACCAAATTAAATGTTAAGTTGTCTCATTCAATTTTAAACCCAAAAGACAATGATGAGATGAGGGGTGAATTTTAGCCAACTTTGAAAGTGAATTTTAAGCCCAATTGAAAGTTGGTTGGTCCTAAGATTATAAGTTTTAAAACCCAATGGAAATTTAGTGGTCCTAAAACATAAAATAAAGTAGAATATGTTGGGTTCTAATTTCCCCACAAGTGTCAAAAAACTGTTACAATAACTATAGGTAAGAAGAACCAAAAATTAAAATTTTCAATTTTTTTCAGTTTTTTCTATGTTGTAAATCTAATTTTTGGAGGTATTTGAAGAAAAATTTTGGGTTCAAACTTGCATTGGTCCTTGAAAATGTTAAAAAGGGTTGTCTAAGGGACACATTTTTAAGGACTAAATTATTCCTCTTGGAGATCTTTCCAATGGTGTAAACGGATTCGAATTTCAAGCATTGAGTAGAAAGTTATGACCCCAACAAGTTGGGGTGAATTTTTTCCTAGTTTTTCCTCCAAATCTTCAAAACTAGTTAGTCTAAAAAGAAAAAATGAGAACTCAATGGCATTTTATCATTTAGATAAATTCAAAAAATTAAAGCACATGCTAAAAAAACAATAGTTAAAATTCTTACCAGAGTTGGGCATCATTGCACACGATAGCATCACAATTTGAAATATGGGTGTCACTCTAGCGAGTTGGGGCATCACTCTATAGAAAAAATAGTGACCATGATAGCATCGATATTTGGTCGGGCATCATGGAACACGATAGTGTCAAATTTTCAAATTTGTGGGCGTTGCAATTTCAACTTGGGCGCATCATTGTTTAAAGTTTTTGATACCTCTATATGAAATCGATGTTGCCAGATTTAAATCAGCGGTAGTGTATTTAATTAACATCAGTGTTTCAAATTGCAATAGTGTCACTATATGGTGATGCTCTTCAAAGAGCATCACTATTTGTTATTTGGGTGTCATTGTAACCTACAAGAAAAAAAATGAACAAAATTTGAGGTAAAAATTGATTAAATTATTGGTTTTCCCTTCTTTTAGAGCCAAAATGTGATCGAGAATATTAGTATGGGCTGATAACACTTCATCCATGAAGAATAAAAGCATATTCATACCACTAATAGTTGAATCTTAACAAGATCATTCAAATGAAATTTAAATTAAACATTTATTGAAACAAAGCATTCTAAACTAAGAAAGTGTTAAAATGTCTACTCTAATCCATCTGAAACTTATCCCATTGTGGAATTGGTGTCATGTTGATGTGGAACAATTACCCTTTCCCAATCCCATGATCAATGAGCCTGTTTCAATCAATTCTATGGAAGAGAATCGATGAAACCATTGTGATAAATGGATGAAAACATAATTTATGCTAAAATGAGTATGATCCAAGTTGAATTAAAATGATTTTATGCTAAAATTGATCTAAATATGCAATTGCTAAGCTAAAATATTTAAACCCTAATTTATAAACAAGCTAAGATGGATGCATGGAAGCCATTAATGGATTTTTTAAGCTATTTATGCAGCTAAAATGAACTAAAACAAGTTGAAAGTGAGTAAAATATGAGTGTGAATACAATTTAATTCAACATCATAAGTTTGCAATTGAAAGATGGATGATTTTTAACAAAATAATTTTTCTCTAAAAAAGATGGATCCATTTGTCTCCAAATAGGGTTCTATTTATAGAAGAGCAAATTAAAAATGGAGGGTTGAGATCAAAAATATTAATCAACGGTCAAGGATGAAAGGAAGAAGAGGCTTGGATCATGGATTCACATCAAAAAATGAGAATGCAAGATGAAAATTAATTGAGGGCTTACATTTGTTTCAAAACAACACACTTTTGACCTACACACATAGGTCACAAGGTGACTTGCTCAAGAGGTTAAAATATAGCTTACAATTGAAGTTAAGTGAGAATATCCCTTTTTTAAATGATTAGAGGAGACAAAATATTCCTTTTGGAATATTCTCATGGATGAGGGTAAAGATATTTTGCAAATTAAAAGAAAGTTCTAATTGTGCAAAAAAGGAGATAAGAAATATTCCTTGGGAATGTTCCCTTTTTAGAGGAAAATTATATTAATTGTTAATTAAACAAGGTTTAATCACACTATAATTAGGATTTTTTGGAGGAATAAAGTGATTTTCGTTAAATTAGATCATTTATTGAAAGGGGAAAGGTGAAATGACATTTAATTAAATAAATTAGGGTTATTTCATTAAATTAGAAGACTTGGGGAATTAAATTAAATAGTTTGATTTATTCAATTTAATGAGATGAAATGTTAGGGTGAAAGCAGGTGAATTTACCCAATTTGATCAATTAGGTTAATAGGTGCAAATGATGTAATTAATTAAATAGCTATACTAATTTAATCAATTAAGAAAAAAAGATGATGGGTTTTAGGATGAAATGATGTTAGTCAGCCAATGTGATCCATCAAGACATTTTTAAGTGTCTACAATAGGTAATCTCACTACTAAATTTGACTCCAATTTTCGACGACAATTTGTTTGAATTCCAACCATCTTTTGTCGGTATACCAACAAATCGCAAAAATCACTGTCGTCACTCAACTTTCATTGATATTCAAATGAAATTTTAAACGTCGAACTCACAACACCCGTTAGTCAAAACCACGATGATAACTTCGTCGATTGCACAATGAACCGTAGCCAAAACCCAGCGGCATACCTTTGCAAAAGCGTCAGATCAATGATAGACATTCGTAGGAACCGCGATGACCATTTCATTGATTTGACAATGAACAATAGCTAGAACACAAGTGGCATACCTTCGCCAAAGCGTCGGATTAAAAACAAAAGTTTGTCACCATTACGAAGAAAGGTTTGACATATTGCAAATATCGGTGAGAGATCAAGACTGTTACCATGATCAAAATTGCCTGAGAAGATATATCAGTAGAATTGGCCTATGGTCTCAGTGATCAAGATATATACCATTAGAGTAAGTTCTGAATGTCACGCTAATAAGATTACATCGGAAGGAGTCTTGGTGACATACTTCAGATTGAAAAAATGATAGCAGTTCATCGAACTTGCAACGAAATAGGCAAGTCATTACGATGAAATTTTTTCAGATCTATTGCAAATTCGTCAGACACTTTTGGAGGTTCATCAAAAATTCGACGAAACAGTGCAATTTAAAATAAAAAAAAATATTCGTTCAAATGTAGGTATATCGGTGAAAGATCAAGAATGTTATAGTGATCAGAATTACCTGAGAAGATATATCGAAAGGACTGGCCTATGGTCTCAGCAATGAAGTTTCATCAGCGAGATACTCATCTTGTCTCATCAATGGAGCACAAGGGAAGCATATTGGTGAAACATATACCATCGAAGTAAGTTTTGAATGTCTACCCAACCTGCTATGCCACACAGATAAGATTACATCGATAGGAATCTTGGCGACATACTTCAGATCGAAAAAACAATAGCATTTCGCCGAACTCGCAATGAAATAGGCAATTCATTATGACGAAAGTTCATTGGATGTATTACAAATTAGTCAGACACTTTTGGAGGTTCGTCAAAATTTTGACGGAACAATGCAATTTAAAAAAAAAAAACTATTCGTTCAAATGTAGGCATATCAATGAAAGATCAAGAATGTTATAGCAATCAGAATTGCCTGAGAAGATATATCAGGAGGACTGGCCTGTGGTCTCAGCAATGAAGTTTCATCGGCAAGATACTCATCTTGTCTCATTGATGAAGCAAGAGGGAATCATATTGGCAAGACCTATACCATCGAAGTAAGTTATGAATGTCTACCTGACTCGCTATGTGACACCGATAAGATTACATCGGTAGGAATCTTGGCGATATACTTGAGATCGAAAGAATAATCATCAAGGTGACTCACCACATCGAGGAAACTATAGAATATCCTAGCGATACATGATCTCTTGTTGATGAAGATAGAAATGGATCAAAATACTTATTGGGGTGACTCTGGGTGATATTTAAAAGTAGGAGGCTCTAAAGTGCATCCATAGGGATAATGATAAGACATAAGGATAGGTCAATCAAAGAGAGAAAGTTGATGTGCCAAGACCATGAGGATTTAAAAGGGGTAGTAAAAGACAAGATGGATTATCATCAATGCTTAGATATAAAGGATAGATTGGAAGACTTCATTATGAAAATTTAGATAACAATATGATTAACCCTATTTTGACAAATGCAATGACATTAGTGTCAAGAGTTAAGAGGCCATTCAACTTTGCATTTCAATAAATTATTGAATGTATTGAGTAAGTGTTTACAAGGTAGAAAAAGGATAGTCATATGATTCTTTAAAATATCAAACAACATGTCAGTTGTTGTGTTTAATTAGGCTTATGGAGGCAAGGATTTATAATTTTTTGCATACATCTAGAGTCCAAGCTCTAGGTCTGCATTATTTGGTTACTATGTATGAGAAATGAGCAATGAATAATTGTATAATATGGAGGTTGTGGATGATATTATGATGGCCACATTTGATGTTGATCAACAATTGGAAAAAAATATAAAACCTATGATGAGTCATGAGATCAAGGGGACTATTGTGGACAACAAGTACAACCTACAAAATGGATTCTATTTTTTCTTAAAAAGAAAAAATCAAACTAATGAATATTAAAATACACACTAGAATCTAATTTTGTGGAAAATGAGCAATTTGGTGAGAAAAAGCAACTAGTCAACCCTATTAGAACGGAATAATCTTATGAATTTATCTAAGGAAAACATTATTGTAAACACAATATGTATAGAAGAATTCAGGAATGTAAAGGAAAATGGATATCAGCAAAACATAAATGTAAATAAAAGTAGTGTGAGCAGAAAATGAATCTAAATTGGTCTTGAACAAATAAAATCATACCCAATTAGCATTAAGTTATACTGACCTTGTACTCATTTCCATTACCAATCTTGAAGGTTACCTTGATGCCTTCTGCAGAAAATCTCTGGCCACGAGGCAAGAGAAGGCGGGAAAACCAAGTGTATATTGAGGAATTCCTGACAATCAAAAAGAAAAAAGCAACCAGTCAACCCTATTAGAACAAAATAATCTTGTGAATTGATCTAAGGAAAAAATTATTGTAAACACAATATGTATAGAAGAATTCAAGAATGTAAAGGAAAATGGATATTAGAAAAACATAAATGTAAATAAAAGTAGTGTGAGCAGAAAATGAATCTAAATTAGTCTTGAACAAATAAAATCATACCCAATTAGCATTAAGTTATATTGACCGTGTACTCATTGACATTGCCAATCTTGAAGGTTACTTTGATGCCTTCTGCAAAAACTCTCTAGCCATGAGGCAAGAGAAGGCGGGAAAACCAAGTGTATATTGATGACTTCCTAACAATCAAAAAGAAAAAAGAAACTAGTCAACCCTATTAGAACAAAATAATCTTATGAATTGATCTAAGGAAAAAATTATTTTAAACACAATATATATAGAAGAATTCAAGAATGTAAAGGAAAATGGATATTAGAAAAACATAAATGTAAATAAAAATAGTGTGAGCAGAAAATGAATCTAAATTGGTCTTGAAAAAATAAAATCATACCCAATTAGTTATAAGTTATACTAACCTTGCACCGATTTCCATTGCCAATCTTGAAGGTTACTTTGATGCATTATGCAGAAACTCTCTCACCACAAGGCAAGAGAAGGCGGGAAAACCAAGTGTATATTGATGACTTCCTGACAATCAAAAAGAAAAAGAAACCAATCAACCCTATTAGAATATAATAATCTTATGAATTGATCTAAGGAAAAAATTATTGTAAACACAATATGTATAGAAGAATTCAAGAATGTAAAGGAAAATGGATATTAGAAAAGCATAAATGTAAATAAAAGTAGTGTGAGCAGAAAATGAATCTAAATTAGTCTTGAACAAATAAAATCATACCCAATTAGCATTAAGTTATATTGACCGTGTACTCATTGACATTGCCAATCTTGAAGGTTACTTTGATGCCTTCTGTAGAAACTCTCTAGCCATGAGGCAAGAGAAGGTGGGAAAACCAAGTGTATATTGATGACTTCCTGACAATCAAAAAGAAAAAAGCAACCAGTCAACCCTATTAGAACAAAATAATTTTATGAATTGATCTAAGGAAAAAATTATTTTAAACACAATATGTATAGAAGAATTCAAGAATGTAAAGGAAAATGGATATTAGAAAAACATAAATGTAAATAAAAATAGTTTGAGCAGAAAATGAATCTAAATTGGTCTTGAAAAAATAAAATCATACCCAATTAGTATTAAGTTATACTAACCTTGTACCGATTTCCATTGCCAATCTTGAAGGTTACTTTGATGTATTATGCAGAAACTCTCTCACCACAAGGCAAGAGAAGGTGGGAAAACCAAGTGTATATTGACGACTTCCTGACAATCAAAAAGAAAAAGAAACCAATCAACCCTATTAGAATATAATAATCTTATGAATTGATCTAAGGAAAAAATTATTGTAAACACAATATGTATAGAAGAATTCAAGAATGTAAAGGAAAATGGATATTAGAAAAACATAAATGTAAATAAAAGTAGTGTGAGCAAAAAATGAATCTAAATTAGTCTTGAACAAATAAAATCATACCCAATTAGCATTAAGTTATATTGACTGTGTACTCATTGACATTGCCAATCTTGAAGGTTACTTTGATGCCTTCTGTAGAAACTCTATGGCGATGAGGCAAGAGAAGGCGTGAAAACCAAGTGTATATTGATGACTTCCTGACAATCAAAAAGAAACAAGCAACTAGTCAACCTTATTAGAATAGAATAATCTTATGAATTGATCTAAGGAAAACATTATTGTAAACACAATATGTATAGAAGAATTCAAGAATGTAAATGAAAATGGATATTAGAAAAACATAAATTTAAATAAAAGTAGTGCGAGAAGAAAATCAATCTAAATTGGTCTTGAACAAATAAAATCATACCCAATTAGCATTAAGTTATACTGACCTTGTACTCATTTCCATTTCCAATCTTGAAGATTACTTTGATGCCTTCTATAGAAACTCTCTGGCCATGAGGCAAGAGAAGGCGGGAAAACCAAGTGTATATTGAGGAATTCTTGACAATAAAAAAGAAACAAGCAACCAGACAACCCTATTAGAATAGAATAATCTTATGAATTGATCTAAGGAAAAAATTATTGTAAACAAAATATGTATAAAATAATTCAAGAATGTAAATGAAAATGGATATTAGAAAAAAATAAATGTAGTGTGAGCAGAAAATGAATATAAATTGGTCTTGAACAAATAAAATCATACCCAGATAGCATTAAGTTATATTGAATTTGTACTCATTTCCATTTCCAATCTTGAAGGTTACTTTGATGCCTTCTGTAGAAACTCTCTGGTCATGAGGCAAGAGAAGGCAGGAAAACCAAGTGTATATTGACGACTTCCTAACAATCAAAAAGAAACAAGCAACTAGTCAACCCTATTAGAACATAATAATCTTATGAATTGATTTTATTTGTTTTACTTTGTAACAGATAGTGGAACTAGTTCTCTTGATTTGAGATACTACTAAGATGTGTTGACTGGTGATTTTAGACTACCAATATTCTGCTTGAATCTCTATAAGTTACTTTTGTCTTAAATATATTTAAGATAACTTTGCAAAAAAATTCCCTGATCTCTTAGAAATTATGCAGATTATTTTGTTAATACTTATCTATTTTGATATTTTCTTTCAAAAAATAATAGAAAGATATATAATTCCATATTTGAAACTTACATATTTTAATTTTACTAGTTCTGTAATTATAGGATATGATTCCAACAATTGTGAAACACATTGGCAATATGTTGGATGAATGAAGTAAACTATGCAATTGGCAGGTGTAAATCCAAATTCCTTAACCCTTTCCAGTATCCTTCTTGCCTATTCTAAAACATGTGCTTTGGAATAGGGCATGAAAATCCATCTAAGTATAATGAAAAGGAGATTTTTGTCAGATATTATATTATAGTAAGTTGAATGAATGTAAGTAGAGAAATTTTTGCATACCTACAAATGGTACCAAATTTCATGGTTAAGTGGAAGCCTCCCATCAACAACAATATCCAAATATCCATGTATCTATCTCAATCGAGCCTCTAAACCCTTTAGAGATGTCAAATTTTCCACTAACCTGTTATGCACAAAAGTCAAATTTTAGAGACCACAAAAATAAAATAAAAACAGAGCTTTGAAACCAAATCCACACACAAAACAATGTTCATAGTGAAAATTTAGCACTTTCTTTCATCTTTGCATATTGGTTTGATGCTTCAAATGATGCATTTCTTATATTGAAATTTGCATTAGCTTATTGAGCTTTTCTTTGTTTTGAGAATAGTTTAATATTCTCTACTTAACAAGGCCAACCATGTGAAGGTGGAAGCTCATTTGGCCCTTCCCACCCCCTCACATCACTCTCAATTCCTCATACCTGATCATATAACATTAACCATTCATTCATCCATTAATAAAATGTAACATTCATTCATTCATCCTACATTAATAACATATAACATTCATTCATTAACATATAACATTCATTTATTAACATATTCACATTCATTCATTCATCCATTAATAACATATAACATTCATTCATTCATCCATTAATAACATATAACATCCATTCATTAACATATAACATTTATTCATTAACATATAACATTCATTTTTTCAGTTTTTACATATTATCAAAAAAATGGTTGTCATAATATGATTACAATCACTTCTTTTTTTGTTTCTTTTTTGCAGCTAAAAAAAGATGAAATGGAGTATCGTTTTCAAAATCATCTGTCCCCCCTTCATTTTTTCTGAGCTCTTCTCGTGATCTTAATGTATGCCTAGTCGTGTACTCACAATGTGGACGGCACTACAAGGGGAGGTCTGCTGCAATAGCAAAGAAATGTTAAATTGATATGTTTTATTATTATTTTTACAAGTATTTCATTAATTAAAAGAATATTAGAGTGGTTCTCTTTACTTGATTGGGCCACATCATGTTCCTAATATTATCTTATAGCCTCATGCTCAACATGGTGAACACCCTCTAAATCCTGATCTGGAGTTGAAACACAAAAGGTTACATTAATTAATACACCAATTGCAATTAAATATGTTTAAAAGAACATTAGAGTGGTCCTCTTTATCTGATGGAGCCACATCATGTTCCTAATCTTGTCTAGCCTAATCATGCTCAACATGTTGATCATGCTCTACATGCTCTAAAGTTGAAACATGAAAGGTTACATTGATTAATACACCAAATGCAATTCAAGATGTTTAATTGTATTAATCCATACTGTGTTTTGTATAGCACATGAAAACATCTAGTACCGGGATGCACACCATGGCCTTCATCTACAGGTTGTGCTCCACCCTCACTAGGCTGCATTCCAATGTCATGTGCGGTATTATCATTTCTTATCTGTTTAAAAAAAATAGGCACATTATTATGGTGGAAATTAATATTGAATAGATTGCACAAGTATTCAATTTTCAATAAAATTTATTGAGTTTATTTACCTATGTGTTGGATGCAGTGGAAGATTGTGTTTTCCCAGTCAAGACCCTTAGCTGTTCAGCTAGGGCTCCATAGCCTAGCTGGAAGGAAATATTCAGGTCCTCTTTTGTGGGCACTCTGTTGAAATTAGAGCCCTACATTTTTGCATACGATCATGAATTTTGCTTCTATGGCATGATAAAACCAATTTGTTTTGCAATTTATTATTTGGATGCAATATTTCATTTATTGATACTTACAAATCATGCGGCTAATTTCACATAACCACTAGAGCCAGGTTTGTGTTGCCCGTGTTTTTCTAGTCTTGCCTTTATTGCCTTCGATGTGTCGGGTAGCCTATGAAAAATTTGAAATACATTAGATTATGTAAAAAGAAAGAGTAATCAGTATATAATTACATTGTTGATAGTATCAAATGCCTTCCTTGGCCTAGTGGTGTCTTTCCTTTTTTCTTTTTTGCCTTCTCCTTTCCATCTGACACCAAGTCCTTCCACTCCCTCTCTAGAATCATGGGGGGACCCTCATACTTTTTGTTCTTCTCTAAATGTGACCTATATCGGTCCCTTACCTACTTTAGATAGGTACCAGCTTTCTTAAGGACCTTGGTTCGGTTGAATGTTTTATCACTGAACAACATAACTAAACGGTTAATGAGCTCATCTTTTAAATCTTTATTTTGGGAATTCCACCATGTACATATGGTGGGTCCGAAGAGCTCCAATGTAACATCACTTAGATGTTTATAAAAAACATCATTTCCTACAAAATTATCATGGCATCATTAGTCTATAAAGAGTGATCAATAAGTAAATTTTGATTGGATTATATATAATAATAATTAAAACATTTTAAAGTACCTGGGACCTTCTCTATCTTTATGGGAATGAAATCCTCGATCATCACAAATATGATTGACAATGTTACTATACTATTAATACAGGAAGATCCAAGAAATGTTGCTAAAACATCACCAGTACTAGTGGCCTCTGCATCCTTAGGTACATTACTAACACATGTAGTGGCATGTGTTCACTGCCAGAGGGTGCACTACCGAATGCTTGCACATTATGTGTTGCCAAAATTTTAGTCGACAATATAGGCACGAATGATGGGGTTGGATGATGTGATGTATGCACAGAAAGATTAGGATTAACACTTGTACCAACCCCTACTTCTTAGGCAACACTTGCAGTACCCTGATCATGGCCAGCAACATGATGAGGATGCAAATAATCATGTAGAAGCAACACATATTTTAGTTCATGACATAGAAGAGTACAAAATATAGAACCATGAATGAACTTATTTTATAATTAAAGATCTCATGATAGCTTACTTGCAAGTTTTGTGCTCTCTTAGACAATATTTTAACCCTTTCTCTTATCTCATCTGTTCGAGGCACCATGAATACCAACTGAAGGATTTCTTCATTGCATTTTTTTTGGGCCTTCCTCGTTATATCCACAGGTTTTGCGGAAAATGTGATGTCATCATCACATAATAGTGACTACACCTCCATATGGATGCTCTCCTATACTGCTGGTGCCTTTCCCTGATTAGTCAACTGCAACAAGAATATTAAAAACATTATCAAAATTAACCCAATAAATTCATGAAAAAAACATAATAATAAAAAAAAATCTTGTATCTAATTTGTACAATTACAATGAGGTAAACCTATTAGATAGAAGCACCTGAAGATGGATCACGATCTGTGCTTTGGGCTAGAGCCTTCCTCGTATGATCAATGTCTCGCAGTGACAAAAATTAAATATAGAAAACATTACCGAAATGAAACCAATAGACTTACAAAAAAAAACATAATAATAAAATGGTATATTGGAGTCATTAATTGGAGGTTGGGTAAAATGGTATATAGTACATACCACCCCCATAGTAATTGTGTTTGTATCTAAGCAATTCAAATTGTAATCGATTAGAAACTCTTCCCCTGCATTTATTGATTTTATCGCACATACAAATACATGGTTTCCCTCTTGTGCCTCAAATATGCAATTGGGTTGCTTATTTGTTGACCCAGGTCATGTACTATTTATAAACCCTGCAATATTCTCTGATGCTTTTGGCCTTCCATCAATGTTCCTAGCCACTCCTTTATTTTGATCCTTATCTTTTAGTTGTATATAATTTGTTGATAGTGCATACCTATGCATACTTTGTGTATATCAAACCAACTACATCCAATATTTATAACTATAACAGGGTCCGACATACTCCATCAATTCAGTAAATTTGTCATAACAGACCTTTATGTCATCCATGCAAAATAGGACCAAACCATGTAATGAAAATGGTGCTATGTGATATATCCTCTCATTCACACAAAAATCAATGTTTATTGGAGGAAGTTCCTTGGGTACCCATTGTTTCTGTAGATGCTTGTACCTCAATGGCACCTTGATGTCGCCTATGCTCTCATCATCATAAGAACATGACCCCCCTTCAGAAAGAAAAAATTTCATGCATTTACAAAATTTTCTTCTAATCTATTGACCTCTAGTTGATCTCCCTCTTTTAGACCTACTACATGTCTTGCTTTCCTCTTCTCTTCCTGAATTTACCTCGCTCAAGGAAGACAGATCTGACAAATACCTATTTGGTGGTACCTACACTCATAAGGATGTTGGATGAATTTATTTCATGGTGATGTGATCCTAAGGTGACATTATAATTCATCTATCATTTCATCACTAGAATTTGACAGGTTATAAGGTAATCAAGTCTTGATAGATTGCAAGTTATTGTTACTACCGTCCAAATGTGTCCATCACAAATCAAATCTACTTAACGTTTTAACTCCCAAACTTTCTAACAAGTTATAAATGTGACTATGGTCCACCAGTTACACAACCAAGGCCTCAAATTTATTCTCTAATTGTAATCAAAGGCCTTTTTCTTTTCATTCAAGTAAATAAAATTGAAGGGAAACACCACCAAGTGGTTTATTGCACACCTACATGACTAAGAATAGCAGAAAATTTACATTTAATATCTATATGTCTAAGTGGTTAATAGGGAGGGAGTGTGTACTAGGCCTAGTAAAGTCATCATAAGTTTATGCTTTAGCAATAAAAATTGTTTAATTCATCTTAAATCTTCCTATGTCTAATTGCTAGCAGACTTTTGGTATGTTTTAAGGTAGGATGAGTGGTCGCGTCAATGTTCTAATTCTCTATGAAAAGGTTTCAACATCTTCAAATAGTGAAAGTTAGTGCTCATAGTCATTTGAAACAAAAACATTTTGATTATGTATGATGGTAGGATTTGATAACTTAAAATAATTGGCTACCCAACCATCTTATAGTTAAAAGAAACTTTTTTAGTTTAAGGGGTTAGCACTTTCTTTCATCTTTGCATATTGGTTTAATCCTTTAAATGATGCATTTATTATCTCACTTCTATCATATTGTATTCCCATCCCATTGAAATTGTTGGAGGAGTTGATAGAAAAATTTCAAATCAAATACCACGTTCTTGAAGAAATTTTCTATGTTTTTACTATTTTTCTGAAGTTCTTTTGTGTTGTATGGATCCGTACAAGCTTGAAATGCTCCGAGATCATTGGTGTAGATAAATATATGTGTTCCCTTTCATTTGCATTTGTTTTGAAGTGCTCAATCAAATACAAGGACTGCCCTGTTTTTCCTATGTAAGGGTTTGAGGGCTAAATAGAAATGACATCCACCAATCCACTCACTGTCTTGGAACTGCAACTTGGTGGATTGGTGTACATCATGGTGGATTTGATGGAGTTTCATATCTTGTTCTTTGAATTCCATTTATGTTTTTCCTTTGTCTTGGCTTGTTACATTTTTTGGGAGAAACCTAAGGTTGGGTTTTACCTTGGCTTTCATAAAAATCCTAATGTTCCATGTAAAACCTTGGGTGAGATATATTCGGCCGTTACCTTTTTGGAGTGGGTATTAAAATGACTTATGTCTCATTGTTTCGTCTAGGGCAGGGCCCTTTTTATAAATTGAGTTAAATATTTTTCCTAACTTTATTACTTCCTAAGTTTAGGTTGGCTCATGCCCTATGTTTTAAAAACAACATTAAGCCATTATTTGTCATCAGCCTAGACAGTGTCCCCTTGTTCTTATTAATAAATTTTTTATTTTGCAAGAAGTGATTTTAATTGACCATCGATCAACCATCGGTTGATTTCAGTTGTTCCCCACAATCCCGTGATGCCCCCGCCATAGGGTTACAACTAATTGTGATATCATGAGTGTATGCCACGTGTCTCAGCTTGCAGTGCCGAAGGAATAATCAAGATGCTTTAGTATTTTTGTTGAGGTTTAAATACATTATGTGGAAGGTTACTAAAGTGGCTAGAGAATGGATGTGCTCAAAATCGACGAATATGTTATAATCTCGGTGAAAACATTTCTCGATGGTTAAGTTCAATGTTGGTAATTGAAAGGAATGAACGTGATTTTCGATGGTGGAGATCAGTGGCTTCCTGCCATTGTGTGATTGGAAGATGTAGGATGTTTATGGATTGTGATATCACAGGAATGTGCCACGTGTATCCTTTGGCGCTGCATACTATGGTGGGCCCTCGATGCTGAGATGGAAATTGCATCAGCCTTTTTTGAAGGTACTCATTTGATGCTCTAACAAAAGTGAAAGATCTACGGTTAGAATTTAAATTTGCATCAAATGTGATTGAAGCCATTGGTGCGGCATGTAAGTGAGCTTTAATGGTGGAAGAGATGTTTACTGGCTCAATTCAAATGACATAAATATTTTTTCCTTCATCTTTTTTCACCACAAAGCATTCAAGCACCTTCGTGAAGCAATTTCAGAGCTGGAGATGAAGTTTCGAGCAATCACTGTGAAAATTTGGTCTTCTACAGAACGTAATCCTGAGAGTTGTTTTTTGTGCTGCTTTAGTTAATTTGACTATGTTTTTGTGAAGAATTGTGGTGTGCTGGTTAGAGGGCTTGTTGATTATTGGCGTAGGGTTATTGGTTTGATCAAAATTGTGGGAAATTGCAAGGTTTTACTATGATTTCATTTTTTGAGTAGCCCTAGTTTGTTCAAAGTTTGAGCTTTTGAGGAATCCCTAGATTATTTGAGATGGTGCCACCAAAGCAACATTCTCGCCACATGGATTATTTATAGAGAAATTTGTATGATGATTTCTTGGACCAATTACCGTTGTCAACAAATGATGAGAGGAGGGGTTTAGTTCTAATGAATGGAAGAACCTGAGGTGAGGGGCTAGTATGCAAAAATTATAACATCGTAGATGCTAGGGTTCCTATGGAAAGTTTGGAAATGCTCAAGCTCTAGTATGGGAAGCGAAATTTACCTCACCCTTTCTCTAATGCCTGGAGATATGATATGGGGAAATTAGTAGTGCCAAATATGTTCCCTGATGTGGACCTGCTTAGGGCAGTGGCAACATAATATGACCTTGTCACAAGAGTGATTAGGGATAGTGATGGAGAGGTTTTGTTGAGTGTAAGCAAAGAGGAAATTCAACAAGTATTTGACTTGAGTGAACCTAGTCCATTTTTGGTTCAAATTGATCTTGAGGAGATGAAGCAAGAATATGAAAGATCAAAGTTGATGTTCAGATTGAAGTTACTTCCTCCACATCTGGATAGGGGAGGTAGTTCAACAGTTTACATTAGCCCAAGTGACCAGGAGCTGTTTAGGCTAAGCTGCTTTGCCAATCACTTTTTGGCCACATTCTATTCACTATGCTAGATTCTGGGTTTTAGCCCAAATATTGTTATGCCAATTGCCTACATGTTTATGGGGGCCCAGATACAACACCCCAATTTCTCCATGATATATGAATTTTCATATTTTTTGGTAGAAAAGATACATGAAGGATTGCTGAAATTACAAGTAGGAGATACTAGCAATCCTTTCTTCTGGTACTCATTGCTAATGTACATGTTTTTGTATAAGAATGCGGAATTTTTCTCAGAGAAGATGGAGTTAAGACATGAAATAAATGGAGAAAGGTTACCAGTGCAAGTCTAGACTATAGACCTGCCATACAATAGAGGAAGTGAAATTTATGCGCAATTTGAAAACTTATTTGCTTCCAGACTCAAGGCTCGGTTAATTGTTAATGTGCCCAAGATTCCTGAGGATCTTCACAATTTTCTCAGACCTAAGGGGAGAAAGCCTAATTTAAAGGGTTTTCACAACTAGGGTGACATCATTTTCTACCCAGTCAATACTATTCTAAGAGTGCATGGCTTCCAGGGAGCCCCACATATCCTCCCTTTCAATGTGCCATCCAGAATGGGGTTTGATGAATTCATGTGGAAAATAGGTTGTATCCATGAGGATAACCTGATAGAGAAGAGAAAAGGGAATCTCTTCCCTGATTACACTGTTGTATCAAATTTTGTTTTCTCTACAGGAGGATGGGTCCATTTTGGGAGATATTTTGATGACTTTCATTTGAGGAGTGGTTCCAGGTGGAAACATGATCCAAAGGGTTTTCTTCCTTGTTTAGCCAACAGATTAAGGGTGGAAAGTTTACCCATGAGTTCAATTTTCCTGAGGACTTAATCAGAAATGAATTTGATTTGAATAGACAAGAATTGAATAAGGAAAAGTTGATTGCATATGAAAAATTAGTGGTTGCAGGGTACAAAATGGATCCCAAGTATGATCCATTAATGGAATTCACTCCATTCCACAAGAAAAATGATTTCTTGATGGATAAGTTCAGAGAGATCATGGGCACTTGGATGACCAAGAGGGTCAGTTTGGAATTGGATTTTGGTATATAGAGATTAGAGGTGAGGCCTATAGAAACAAGGCCAACTTATCAATCTACAATGAGCTGGCCTCTTTACAAGAGAAAGAGTAATGACAGTAGCAATGAGGAGGAAGAGGATAAGAAGGGAAAACAAATAATGAAGACCTTAGCTCACCTAGGGCCGAAGATTAGAGCACCTGGAGGAATAAAGATAATTTATTTAGATTCTCCACTAGAAGCTGATCCTACATTACCAACATCAGAGCCAAGCCCCAAGAGGAAAAGAGTTGAGGAAACACAAGAAGCTCCGATGGATGAAATAATTGTTACTGATCAAGACATGCAGGTTGGTATTCCATCCCCTCCTAGATCAACTCAATTAGTACTATTTGATATGGACATGAAAGGCCAATGTGTACAAGATGCCAGAATGGAAGCATGCAAGGCAATCTTGGATGATGATGCATTTGTGAAGACTCTAGTTTTCTTGCAACCGGTGTGGAGGATGAAGTTAGAAGAGTACCAAGCCAAGTGCAAAGAGAGAAGAGAATCAAGGCCTGATAGGTCTGAATAGGAGAATGATGATGAGGTGAAGGATGAACTAATGAATGAATTCAAAATCATCACTCCTGAGGAGGGAAGAAAGTTGGTGACCCAGGATGGTGTTCTAATTTTACCTAAGTGGGACATAGCAGATGTGGTAGAATTCAATGCTATTCTAAAGTCCAAACATCCAATGCAGAACATCAAGGAAGAGGTCAAGACAATACTCCAAGATTCTACCTTTAATGAGGAATATGAGATCCTAGCTATTTGGGAATCGACACCCCAGGGTAGAAAGCCAAATGTTACTGATATTAGCCCAAACCTAAGGGGAGGGTTAATAATCAAAAGAGCTTCTAAAAATTCAATTAAAAAAGCTACAAACTTGACTGTAAATGTTGCCAAATTGGCCCAAAAGACAGCTGAAAGAGAAGAAGCTGAGAAGAAAATTTTGATGGAGAAGTATAACACCATTATTGGAGAGTATAGTAGAATGCAACAAAGTAATGTTGAGCTGAAAAATGAGGTAGAAAAGTTGAAGTATATACATGTGGGGGAGTCTTCTAGTGCTCCTAGTACCCTGGCCTTACCTTCTACATCAAGATCAGTACCTCCAACTTCTCCAATTGTTTCTACTCCTAGGTCCCCCATCCAGACTCCTACTCCTAGTCCTTCATTAGATCCAGTTGAAGAGGAGGTTGAGTACTCTATAGATCCCACCAAAAAGAAGATGCTTAATAATAGTACAGAGCTACATGCAGCTCTAAATGCAAGTGAGAAGGGAGAAGTTACCAAGAAAAATGAAGCTGTAGACATAATTTTGAGGCATTTGAATGAGGGAGTTGATGGTAGATTACCATCAGTTTATTATTTATATTGTTTATTCTTAGATTCAATAAGAAACATTACTAGGGATTAGGAATTAGTTTTGCCTTTAGTTGAGAAGTGGATCTCTAGGGCCAATGACCTAGATGTTATTTATAAGGCCTCTAGATTTGATGTAGACAACATGCCCCAATCATGAAGGCCTACTCAGGTTTTTGTAAAATCACTGCAAGGTTTTCAAGCCTTACCTAATGATTTGAGTAGGAAGATTAAGGAACTCGTAAATAATTTTGATGACTGGAGTGGCACATCTTTACCAGATTTAGTAGATGCCCATGGAAATGTTAGATCACTGCAACAATGGTAGGATAGGGTGGATGAATTCATCAATGCACAAATCAATTGATTTGTGATCACTCATATTATGATATGCTGATGAGTTGTATGGATAAAATCATAAACGCCAACACATTTTTGGAGTCTTTTGAAAGAGAGGCGAATCAGGTAGTAGTCAAGTACACACCTTACAATGCTAAGGTGAATGAAGTGGTAAATTTTGATTGGCCAACAGATGAGGAATATCAGAGATGGGTAGACAAATATTTAACTCAAGAAGAATAGGACAAAGTCTACTACCAGCATTTCACAACTCAGCAGTTTTGGTTATAATATATTTTGGTTATGTCTTGATGGCCATTTTGGCATAGGTATTTGAGGTTTGGCCAATGCAACAACTATTATCCAAGCAAATGGGATAAACAAGAAGATTCTCTAGGGACTCGGCTATGTAAAAAAAATTTGAAATGTCGTAGGGCAGTCCAAATGACCGATGACATATGTATTTTTAGCTCGATGCTTGTTTGCTCATTCATTCTCTATAAGAAGGATTTCAAGGCTAGAAATACGAGTTAGCAAGTTAGACAATTTTAGGTTGAGTCTAAGTGAGGTTGCAAAGCAAATTGTAAAGAATTTGATGTCATAGTGAAAATGTTGTTTTAGGTTTTTTGTCATTTCCGTAGTAGGTTTTAAACTCATGAATGTTTAATGTTTCAAGATAGGACTAGAATTTGAATGGAAATTACTCATTTCAAGCTCATGTCTCTCCATTGTATTAACATATCATTATCTTGAATAAAATGATCAAGGATTATTTTGTTCATCTCACTCTTGGGGTGTGTATGATTCTCATTTTGGCTTTAATTCAAGGAATTAATTAAAATGCTTGAGTGAGGTTATAGGTGGATATGTTTATGTAAGGATCTGATAAGTAGTATTGGGTTAGAATATAAATTGATGATATTGTAAGGTAATATTTATATGTCTGAATCTATCATGAACCCTTAAGTGCTTATGAATTTGACTCCTCTAATGGCATATGGTACTGGTCTAAATTGTACTTGTTTATGAGGTTTTGTATTCATTTCTCTTTGCTTAGAGCTTGCTACAAAATTGCAAATCAATGACTATCTTAAGTTGTGTAATGTTGTTGTAGTATCTCATTCTCCAAATAGTTGATATTATTGATGAACAACCAATTCGTTTCAGTATTATCCTGTTATGTTGAGCTATTAAATGAGATTATTTTTTATTATTGATGTTGTTTATAAGTTTGGTGCAGAGGTTATAAACACATTAAAGGGATCACCCTCTCGGGTTTTGCAAAGCCCAAAGAGTAGGAGGTTTATTAAAACCCTCATTAGTTGGTCCAGGTCCTTCAAGCTGCCCCTGATTGGAATTGGCAATTCCATAGGTAGATTAGAAGATAAACTTGGTTACAGTAAAAACAACCAATAGATCCATACAAGCTTGAAATGATCTGAGATCATTGGTGTAGATAAATATATGTGTTCCCTTTCATTTTCATTTTTTTTGAAGTGCTCAATCACTATTTTTTGGGAGAAAACAATCAAATACAAGGACTGCCCTATTTTGCCTATGTAAGGGTTTGAGGGCTAAATAGAAATGACATCCACCAATCCACCCACTATCTTGGAACTATAACTTGGTGGATTGGTGTGCATAATGGTATGATAGAGGTTCATTTCATTTAGGGGTTTGTTAAAGCAAGAAACTTGGCATTGAATTGATGCCCTAGGGCTGACAGGGGCAATTTTCTTGTGAATTTGTGGTTGTTAAGTCAAGGTTTATCATTTTTATGGATATCTTGGTAGATTCATGGTGACACTATTTGATGGTCCAATCTCTACCTCAAAAAAAAAATATCTCTAACAACTCTAAGAGCTATAATTGGATGGCATTAAAGGAACCTTCATATGAAGGATCTTCTAATGAAGGACCTTTGAATTAAGTTCTTCATTTGAAGGTCCTTCATGAAAAGGTTCCTTTTATAAAGAATTTTGGACATGAAATATTTAAAATAAAAAATACCTTCATTTGAAATTCTTGACATGGCATCATTTTTGAATGAAGGTTCTTCATTCAAAGGTCATGATGACATCACCTTCAAATGAAGGTTCTCCATTCAACTGGTATTTTGTAATTTTGAATGTGTGACAATAATTTAGGGTTAAAAATAAATCCATTTGAGCCTTTTATAAATGAAAGGACATTTGATGCCTTTTATAGTAAGGTCATCATGAGTAGTTTCTCGGGCCCATTCCAAAATCTTTGATGTAAGGATTGAATTGTCTAGAATTTTTCTACTATCAAGAAAGCCAATTTGTTTACCTCTATTACTATATCTCAAGCAATACGTTTAATTGTGATGCCAATGATATTGACAAGGATTTTGTAATCTAGGTGTTGAGAAGCATAATTGGCCACCATCCTAGGAAAGATTCTTCATTCTCACTTTTAGGTGTTAAAATTTAACAATAACTTGATTTATGAAAGAGCCCAAAGATCCTTTCTCCATGGTATCCAAGTACACATAGAAATGGTCTTCTCTTATACCATTGGATATGATTTAAAGAACTTAGCTAGGAATATTCATTTAACCTAAGGTTTTCTCATAATGTCATCATTGGAAAAGTATGATCAAATTCTTCAATTATGAAGAATTGGTCTATGTTCCTCTAGAAATCACTATAAAAATGTCAAAGACTAAGCTATTTTATTTTTTTTGTCTTATCTTATACCATTTTACGAGAATGGGGGTGCCAATGTATGAGAAGATCTTTGGAAAATAGGCATGAAAATTGCAAGTTAAAGAGAATGGGCTTGCCAAAATTACAGTACTCATTGTCCCTTGGTCATCATTTTTCCCTAAGTTCCCTCAACCTTGTCCTCGGCGCTGGTATTGACCTTCTTTTCACTCCTCCATATTCTTCCTTGGCGTTGGTATTGACCTTGTTTTCACTCCTCCAAAATCTTCCTCGGCATTGGTATTGACCTTGTTTTAACTCCAAACTCTTCCTCGATGCTGGTATTGACCTTGTTTTCACTCCTCTAAACTCTTCCTCAATGTTGGTATTGACCTTTCACTTCTCCAATTTGACGAGCTACAACCTAGTTTCGTTAGGTTATAAAGTATGTTAATTAAATTTAAAATTATGGCAACATTTAGAGTAGTGAATATAAAGCAAGCCAAGCCTATTATATTCATGAGGGAAATAGTAAAACTCCTAGGATACTTTTTGAAACCATTTTCCTTGGTTAAAGCGAGGCCATAAAATATACCTTTGGATTTTTTCAATCTTCAAGTATGAGGATTTGCAAGGTTCTTAGCAACATGAGTAATGTAAATGTGTGCAACAAGAATTTTTGAACACACATGGAATCTCCTTGCCAAAGAAAGGGTTTTCATAATTTAATATGATATTTTTTCTCAGCTCTAGAAATGATATGTTTCCTTAAAGAGGAAGGAGAAACCTAAAAGGTAAAAGAGATGCTTAGGAATCTCAACACTTCCTTATGATCAACTCCCTTCTATCCATATGAATTGAACCAATTAGGCTTGGCTAAGAAGGATTTCCTATAAAATTGAGTTTTATGCCACTATATATTTGACCTTAAAGCTTTCGAGAAAATATCTAGGCATTGAATATCCTAAATAATGTCATGTTTTTCCTCTAGGAGAGTGAGAAAGGAGTCATTAGAAAAATGATCATTGAATAGTTGGGCTATAGAGTTAGGAAAAGTAGCACCTTTAATAAGGTTCCATGAAATACTATTAGCCAAAATATATCCAAAGGCCTCCATAAAAAACACACATAAAGTAGGAGCTAAGGGGAAAACATGAAAAATTGAATGAAAACACCCAAAATCCTCAAATTTATGTCCATTCACAGTAATACAAGTATAACCATCATAATTTTTTTTTGAAAAAAGTAAAAAAAAATTGAGGAACAAATCCTAGATGACATAACTAGTCCAATTCAACACCAGAGGTAGCAAGAGATTAATGAAATTACCACAAGTTTTAAGTAGAAGTAAACTACCATTTTCAAGGTTTAATGCTAGTATGAAACTGTGACTAGCTAAATGGAAAGAAAATTAGAAAATTGTAACCAACATTTAAGTAGAAATAATTAAAAGTAGCCACACTTTTTGCATGGTTGAACCAATTTAAAAATTCAGCCAAAGGTGATAGTAAGAAAATTAAAATGCACCTTTATGAAATATTTAGTCTAAGATCCAAATTTGGATGGTAAAGTTAGTAAGAAGTAGTGTCGAAAGTGGAAAATTAATCATGAAATCATCACTAATAGAGAATGCAAAATATATTGGAAAAGTCAAGAGAACTTATATCTGCACATAAAAACACTCAAAATAATAACTATATCATACAGTTCATTTGGAAATATATTACAATATGGCTTTTACAAAGCCTTTCAAATATACCTTCCCATTTAAAATATTAAAATCACAATTGAAATAAAATATTTACAAGTAAAATCGAAGTGTCTTTTTATACAATTTACTCTCCTTTGATATCCCTATTTATCTCCCCCTCTCCCTCTTTATTTCTCTCTAACTCTCCTACTTCTCTTTATCTCTCTCACTCTTTCTATGTGACTATATCTAATTAAAAGTTGTTTTGTGACTCTCCCTAATTTTTAATTTAGATTTTAGATTCATTTTATTATATAATTTAAAATAAAAATTTAAATGTAATTATTCTACAATAATTAAAAGTTTAATAAGACAAATGATTGTAAATTAAATTTATTTTAATAATTATTTGTAATTATTAAAACTTAAATCTAAATTAAAAATTAAAATATAATAAACTAAATGTAAAGTCAAAATATATCAAAATCTAAATATTATTAAAAATAATTAATTTTTAATAAATAATTAAATAAAAAGGTAAAAAGTAAACTTACTATATTAACAAGAAAAGACAAACTTGGGGTCTAATCGGATGTGAAAGGGCTCAACAGTAGAGGGAAAGATGCAAATAAATCAAACATGTTCCAAGGAAAAGGCAAGATTGAGTGGATCTCAAAATACTTTGCATTAATCATGTCAGGTACCTCTAGTAGAGCACCCACAAGTTTACATGCTCCAACCACCAGGATCATAGAAAATTAATCATGAAGACTGCTAGCCACTGCAGTTAAAAAAGGCCATCCTGGGTCATTTAAAATAGTGTCTTTGTAGGAATAGTGTGTGTGTGCAAAAGCTCAAGATTTTTACTTGGTGATAGAAGTAGGTGATAAAGGGATGGAGACTCCTTTGGCCCTAGACACCGATAATCAACTACAAGCATTCTGAGGAGAAGTGACAGATAAAAGGTTGAATGGGGTACTGGCATCGTCCCACCTATTGATACTCTAGGCAACCAAGAAGGTTGTAGGACTGGAGTTCCTGAAAGCATATCACAGGTTCTGGTCTAATACATAAATACCAACAATATTTCTGGCAGTGCTCCTCCACATGGGTGTGCTGAAGGAAATCACAAAGAAACTGACCCAAATGGTCTTCATTCACACATGGTTGGGAGACATTGATGCAACCTTGGATAATGTGGATGAAAATAATCTCATCCCAATGCCCGAGAACTACTATGTGTTGAGCATACGAGGAAGGGAGGTCATGAAATTCCCTCTGGTCAGGAAAATTGACCCAGAAGGGTTTGAAAAAAGATGGGATGAAAGGGACCAGAGCATCACCTTCCTTCTTAGAGCAGCCAATCTAACCACAAACCAACCTCATGGTTGCGTAATGTGATATGTGCAAAATGAAGGGTTGGCAGAGGAGTTAGCATCAGGAGACGACATGGACTGGGACTTAGGCTCTGGGGAAGAATGGATACCAATCAATTCCAGAGACCTAGAGAAGAAAGAAAAGGGGTTGGCTCACCAGAGCTACACAATAGATTGCTTGGTGATTGTAAATTACATTGCATACAAGAAGCGGGTGGAATCAAAAGACTCTGAGGATGAAGAATCCTAGGGAGGAATGGAAACCTAACACAACCCACCACGCCATGGTATTTTCTAAGCTCTTGCATAATATTAATGAATCCAGATAAATGTAAGGTGTAGATTTTTTAGTCAATCCCGACTGCCTCTGAATCGTAGTGCCTGTGCATTTTCCCAAGATTTTTGTATTTAGTTAAATCTATATAAAACTTGAATCGTAGTGCATGTATTTAGTTAAACCTCTGAATCAAACTCCATATGAATAGAGTTTAATTTTTCAAAAAAAAAAATCATTTGAATTGCATGTGAATTCACTAAGAGCATTTTAATCAATTTGCACATCTCTATAAAATTTATCATGTTCTATCTTATATTTCACTACCTTGTACACCCTCTCTCTATTGATCGTAAAATCATAATTTGTTCCGTGTTGGCCCTTCCTTCAAACAATAATAATTGGTAAATATTTTATTTGATGTGGTAAAAATTTAGCTATTTCTTTTACTTCTTGTGGAAAACTTATGGTATGTCCTTTATATTTGTACTGACCTCTAATTGCATGTGTGACTTGAAGTATTGGATTTACATGCCCTATCAACATTTCTTCAATTTGTGTTAAGTTTGCAAGTTCTAATGGTTGTGGACTAGGATTCATATTATTTAATGTCAAAAATTGATGTTCATGTTTCTCTTGTCGACATCTATTGCAAATTGGGCCTTCAGGAACTCATACAACCTTCATTGTAGGGTAACTTTCTTGACAAATGTAACACATGCTTGGTGCTACAAGTTTATCCAGACCATGCTGAAATATAATTTGTAAATATTTCAAATCAATTTGCACATTTCTATTGTTATTGCATGTACCTAGATCTCTTTCATTTTTGTCTTCTTTTTAGTCATCTTCGTCTTCTCAATTGAGAGGTTAACTCCTATTGTGGACTATTATTTTCTTCATGATTTTCAGTCTCAACATTTATTGCATCTTGAACTCTATTATCTGGTGTTTGTAACACATGATCAATTGTAATTGAATTCATTCCTTCAAATTTACCCTCTATATTCTCATGAGATTTATAATTCCTTTCAACTAATTCACGATTGCATACTTGTATTTGTTGTTTTTCTATCTCATTAAATTGGTCTAAATGCTCATTTTTTTGTAATCTTCTTAATATATATTGCTCATCTTCAGATTCTTGTACACGATGTATTCTCATCTCATCTACATTTTGTCTCATTTTTTCTTCAATCTCTTCAACTCCCTATCTACCCTATGTTTAACACGTCTTTCTCTATCATTTTGGTTTTGATGATTTCTTGTTTCTTTTTGTAAATTATTCATTTGTTCACGTCTTTGTCTCATGTAATTTTGAGCATTTCTCTTCATTGTTCTTCATTTTAAAATTTAATCTTGGGTGAGGCATCCTAAACAATTATTTAAAAGTAAAATTTAAATTTAAAAAATACTATAAATATGAGAAATTTTACTATACACTAATTTCATTAAAAAAGATATCACAAAATTAATACATATTTATTGATAAATCTTATTTATTTATAATTAATAATTAATAATTTAGTCTTCTTAATAAAAAAAATATGTCTTCTAAAAACAATTGAAAAATAAAATATATGCAAACTCTTTTGTAACAAATAATAACTTGATAATAAAATAGAAGTAAAATTTTATTTATGACTTATGCATTAGAATTTAGTTTTTTACCTTTTAAATTTTTTGAAAAATATACAAATCATAGAAAGTAAAATTTATTTTATTTATTTAGAAAAATTGTAAATGATAAAAAGTAAAAATTGAAGTAAGAAATATACAAATCATAAAACATAAAATGATAGAAAGTGAAAAATATATTTGATGTTAGAAATATACAAATCATAGAAGTAAAAATTAAATGCACATACTTACTTTTCAAAATTTATTAATTGGTTTTTCTTGAAATAATTTATATATCCTTCAAGTGATAATTTTCCCTAAGTATCCTTTCATTGTTTATTTTATACATTTCCTTTTCTTTGATCAACATTTGGATTTGGACTTTATTTAGCTTGGCAACATTGATGCCAACATCAGGTGTAGCCACAAGATTAGCTTCTCCAACTTTCAGTGTCATGACATGTCCAAAATCCTCTTCAGTGTCAATAATAATAGACTTCTTATGTGGTGGATACATGGCCCAGACCATAAGGGAACCTTCATCAAGGTTATACTTTGATCTTGTATATAGTTCTATCACTCCCTTAGGGCTAAGCTTATGTGTAGCATTGTTATCCTTCAAGAAACTATAAAAAACAAGGGCAGAGTTTATATCCAATCCTAGGAAAATCATGACACCTGAATCTAGGAAAATCATGACACCTGAATCTTCTAACATTTTTCTCCCTCTCTCTAGGGTCATATATTTCATTTCCTTTTCCTCACTTAGCTTCAAATTATTCAATAATTGATCCTCATTATTTGGTGTTACATTTTCAACAGATTCTCTTATTGATTTTGCATTTTGTTTGTACAAGAAGGCTTTGAATTCTAGATATTTCACAAACTCATCATCTGCTACAAAGGATCTATAAGCCATTTTCCTCGTGTATGTATTTGAACACTCTTCAATTTATGGCTCTCTAGGAGGAAGATTATAATGCTTAGTTTTCAATCTAGAGATTTTATCAATTGGACCTTGAGACCCCTCATCACAAGGTGACTCCTCACCAGAAGATAATAGCTCCAAATCTTGCATCTTTTTTTTTATTTGTTCTACTCCCTTGTTATATTCATCAAAAACCCTCTTAGCTTCTTTCTCTTCCAAATTTTTGATCAAATCATCATACTGATAAGGTATATTATTATACCCACCTAAGTTCATATTCTTCCTAGAAAATTCAATGTATCCCTCTAGATCAAACCCTTTTTGTTGTGGAGCTTTCTTCAAATTAAAATGAAATAACTTATCCACAATCAAATCATACCCTTCCTTTGACAATATAGTGAAATCCCCAAAGAAAAAAGTGCTTGGCATGAATGCCTATTTTAGAAAGGAACTTAAATTCATTACACTTGAGAAATCTATTTTCCTAACAATTTCCAAGTAGGAAATTCTATCATGCACTATTTTAGGCAAGGTGAATGGTGTATCTTCAAAACCATACACTCTTATCATAGTAGCATCTTCAAAACAATACCAATCTCCCTAGTTCTAGCCAATAGGTCCATTGAAATATTTGGGTGTGAGGAACCTCTTAATCTCATCAGATAATGCATAGTCACAAGGATGATTAAAGAATATATACCATGGTTTAACAAGGGATTCTTCAAAATGCACAAAACTTAAATTGGAAAACATGCTATCCCAAATAGTAGTTCATAATTAAATTGGTACCAATTTACCCTCCCTATAAAACTATGTAATCCTTAACTCTTCTAGCCACATTCCCAATTCTTGTCCATAATACAATATTATATGCATAAAAATAGAGCAATACTTGAAATGTTAAACAGGGGATCCATTCTTTATTTCCATTAGCCTTGAATCAATTCCTTTGAAGAGGTATGAAGCATAATAAAAGGGTTTGGCATTGTGATACTAAACATCAACTACAATTATCATTGGTACAATTGACAGTAGCTTAGGAGCTTCCATCCCTAGCACCTAACATACTAAGAAGTATGTATATTTCAAATAGGGATCGAATAAGTTTACATTTAATGGAGGCCTATCATTGTCATCTAGTGGAACTAGATTTCCATCCCTTTTAGGTCTATGCAATGGTAATCTCCACCCCTAGAGGTGGTATCCATTCTCCATAATTCTTTCTCCAAATTATCATACACAATAGCTTCATCACATGTACCTTGTAGGTTAAAAACTTCACAAATTTTAACTTCTAACACATGTATGAAAGGTTTACCAATTGAATTGTAGTTAGATTTGATTTTTGGATTGTAATGGGTAGCTAATAGTTTTATTAATTCCACATCCACAAATATGTTTGGGACAACCAATTTTCCTAGGTTGAATTTCTAGGGATTGCATACTCACTCGAACCTATCCCTCTGATGATAGTGAAACATAAATAGTTCATATCCCCAAATTGAAGTCCACACATCCCCTATGTATTTCAATTTTTCCTCAAATATATCCACATATGCCCTAAGTTGTACATAATTTCTAGCTTTAGGTCCTGAGCTAGGTGGTTTCTCAATAAGATCTTGATTCAATTTCCTTTCAGTTGTTTCTGATTCATCCCTAGTCTCAATCTTTTGCTTTTTTCCCCTAGGATGACTACCCTCACCTTGCTTTTTTCTAATTTTTTATTTTCTAGAGCTCAAACTCTCCATTTTATTTTCTCAAATTGATAGAATTGAAAATACAATTGTAGAGAATTCACAAGATTACTTGAAAAATTTTAGTTGCACAAAATTCTTTGGCTTCTATCTGTTCTCTCATTCCTTTTATTGCCAACCCTACAAATTTTCCTCAATTATTCTCATTTAAATTAGATAATTATCTAAACAATGTGTATCTGTGTGGCCATTAATGTCTAGATTTGAACATGAGTGTAGTAGTTTTTTCGAATTTCCCATTGTCAGACCGAATTATTATATTGGCAAGAACTATTTAAACTCAAGCTGATCTATGAGTTTGAATCAAGCAGAGTGCTCATTAGACAACTTTTATGGTAAAGGAGACCAAATATCATTCTTACCAATGTTAAATAGTTCATCTTTTGATTCATATCACCTTTGGAAAGAGATTTATTAAGTCACTTTGATATCAAAACTATCACCAAGTGTCACTCTGATGAGCTTTGATCCATTCATATTACCATCAACAAGAGAATAAGTATCACTAAAAGACTTGAAAGTTATTGTGACATTATAAGTCTCCCCGATGTATCATCTTCCTCTTTCAGATGAATCAGTAACAATCTCTTTGATATTAATTTCATCAATGTAACATATGGAATCGAGAAGACATTTGAAACTCATTTCGACAACACATGCCTCCTTAACATGTTTCTTTTTTCTTTATCGGTGAAATAGAGTGAACATCTTACCAATGAAAGTCCATCAACATGACATGTATGCTCGGGCTAACTTGAGGATCTCACTCCAATGGTATTTTTCTTTCCAATAACCTTTTTGTCAATGAAACAATAAATAAATAACCTTAACCCAAGATTTATACTAGAACTCTAATTGAACCTTAAACCTAACCCTAATTCAGCCATAACAATAGGATTTAATTATGGTTAGGGTTAGAGTGAAATTAATTATGGTTAGTGTTAGGGTTAGAATTAGGGTTTAATTACTTGGTTAGGGTTAGGATTCAATTATGATTATAGTTAGGGTCAAATTTATAAGCTAATATTAAGATATTCATAACTCTAACCCTAACCTAACCTTAATCTCCATTCTAGAATGCTAATTAAACCCTAATTGAACCGTAACAATAAGGTTCAATGACAGTTAGGGTTAGGATTTAAGTAGGTTTATGGTTGGAATTAGGGTTTAGTTACTTGGTTAGGGATAACATTCAATTAGTGTTATGATTATGGTAAAGTTCAAGTTATAGTTAGGGTTTAGTTAGGATTATTTTGGTTAATCTTACAATTGGGGTTTAAATAGAATGCAAATTGAACCCTAATTTAACCCCAACAACAAGGTTCAATTAAAGTTAGTGTTTAGGTTCAATTAGGCTTATGGTTGGAAATTTGGAATTAGGGTTCAATTAGGGTTAGGGTTACCATTCAAGTAGTGTTATGATTAGGATCAAGTTCAAGTTACAGTTAGGGTTCAATTAGGCTTATTTTAGTTAAGTTTATAATTAAGGTTTAATTAGAGTTAGGTTTATGGTTCAATTAGGGTTTCCAATTCTAGAAGCACAAGCCAGTACATGCAACATATGTTACCTAACTTACAAGATAGATGAGTTTTCGAAGGAGATGCAAATAAAGAAAAAATTTCAATTTATTTCAATGCATAGTGTGGAGTATCCAAAATTTATTGTTAATTTTAAATCTGATATTGACATATATCATTGAACTAAGATTGATACTACTATTTTGATTCATTAGGGATAATTATTGGATTTGTGTGTAAAATATGGAGATTTTTGTTTGACTACAAAGAGTTATCTCTTGTGATTTATTAGCAAATTAGTCAGTCATGTTTCCTATGAAGAGGCTTCAAGAATAGTTTCATCAATTAATCCTCTACCTTTTGGTCTTGGTCCAATGACTATTGCAATACTTCTGTCCATTACTCTACAATGAGTAAAATGAGCATATGGGTTCAATTGAGGTTTCTAATGTTTAATCAAGGCCTTTTTCAATACACTTCACATTATAAGTTTTATAATGCTTATAAATGAGTTATCTATTATTGAATGATTAAGGAAATATTTGAACTCATTAATATTTACGTAATGTTGGCAACATGTAAATTGTGCTTTCTTCATGGCTGAAAATCACAACCAAAGCATCTCATAATTTTCAAGTGAGCAAAATTCTTTTGTTATAAGGGTCATTTTCTAATGGAAGATAAAGTTGAATCTATCAATGATCAAATTCCTAAATTTAGGTGACAACTGTTTTATCCTGACCAATTGTTCTTGCAACACAACAAACATAATAAATATAAACAAAACTATTCTAAAATTTTTTGGAAAGAACTTCACTGCTCTGCAGCTCTTGTTAATTGTCGGCTTCGTGAATTAATATTTCATAATTTATTTCTTTTTCCTCTATTTATATAAATATTTTTGTGTGGCACTGATTCATTTTGATTAAATTTATATTTGTCGGCTATTTATTGTTTCATATACATGTCGGCATATGATATTTTTAATATGTTGTGAGTTATTTTTGTTAACATGCTCACATTCCACTCCGTGTTGCCACTATAGGTTATGCCTCTGGACGTAATAAATTAAATTTAAAAAATTAAAATCATATTTAAAATAAAATATTTAAAAAGATAATTCATAATTTTAAAAAATCTAAAAAATTTAAAAACAATTTTAATTATTTTTCTAATTTACTTTTTTATATTTTTTCAAATTATAAAATAAGTAAAAACCATTTAATATATGAACTTTATAAAATGCAAATATTAAATATTACCTGTATTCCATGCCAACGGCTCCAATCGCATTTGATGTGAATTCAAATTCCAACCATTAATCATTCACTTTTGTCAAATCATCGAACAAATGTCTTAAAAAAGGATAACATAATCTCCATCTCAACACCAAGGGCCCGCCACATTATGCATTGCCAAAGAAATACACATGGAATGCACCCATGATATCATGATCAGTAAACACCTTGCATCTTCTTATCACACGGTGGTGGGCAACCGTTGATCTCCACCATCGGCAATTGTGTTCACTTGAGATAGTCACCAGTGTTGAACATAACTGTTGAGCAGCTTTTTCATCGATATTATAACATCTTCGTTCATTTTGAGCACATGCATCTCATAGTCACTTTAGTAACCTCCCATATAACACATTAAAACCCGATAGATATATTAAAGAAATTTGATTATCTTTTTGACATCTCCAGCTGAGACACATGGCGCTCGCTCGTGATATCGCAATCAGTTGAGACTTTGTGGTGGGGTCATCATGGGATTGCAAGGAATGGCAGAGATCAAATGATGGTTGATCGATGGTCATTTAAAATTGTTCCCTAAAAAGATAAAACATTTATTAACTGGACAAGGGGACACCGCCTAGGCCGACCACAAATGATAGCTTACATATCGATATCGGCAAGAGGTCGGGAATGTCATACCAATGAAATCTCATTTGAGGATATATATCGGGAAAATACAGTTCACAGTCTCTATCGATAAGATAAAGAGCATCGGCATGATGATATGAAGTCATATCGAGCTTACATATGTCTTATCACTCGAAGCACAAGGAAATATATTGGCTAGACTAGAGTCACCAAAGTAAGGTTCCTGAAGTTAGCCCGAGACATTCATCTAGTCTTGTCGATAAAACAAAGGAGGATTATGTCTATGGGACAATGTTACCAGGAAGAATTTGAGGAGTCCTACCGACCTTCCATGATACACCAACAGGATTGGACTTGGTGACATGTTTGGAGAGAATGATTATCAGAAGGACATGGTTCAGGGTTTCTTCGATGAAGAAATTTATCGTTGAGACAAACTTCAGTGGGGAGAGATAAGAAGGTCACAACGAGTGCAGTTCCATTGGCAAGAAAATCATTATGTCTCAACAATAAAAATTTACGAAGGAAATATCTCAACAAGATACACATCTCTGGAGTAAGATGAGGATTTTCTACCTGACTTGCTAAAGTCACAGTGATAGTTTTCTTCGGTGGGAGTTGTAGCGATATACTTAAGACCAAAAGGGTAACTGTCAGGAAGACTTAAGGTGTTGGGGAAACTATGAGATGTCCTAGTGGGTGTTTAATGAATGTTGGTGAAGGCTCAAACAAAAGGACTGCCCAAGATTTGAAAATGTCTGGCTGAAAAATTACATGATGTCATAGTGAGAGTTTCGAAAAAACCAGCTACGCTTATGTTTTAGCTAAAATATTAATGGTGCCATAGAGCATAAGTAATTTCAGGAATCAAGACGAATTCATTTGACAACATCATTGTGGAATTGACAGCGAAAGAAGCAGAGGAGCAAGTGAAGGACCAGGGTATTCTCTCAGTTCAAAATCTCAGGAAAAAAATAGTAAGTTCTTGATACCTTGAATTTGCAATTTTGAAGAATGGAAGCCACTAGTTCAGGAAAATTAAAGGGTAGAAAGCATGGGGAAAGTGGTCAGTTGAAAGGGAAAAAGCAGAAAACTGATATTCAGCCAAAGGGTACTGAGCGTAAGCTAAATCAAGATCTTATAGACCAACTACCTGGCTCTGGACCCAAAGCCAAACGCTCTACATAACTTAGGATAGAAGTGGATAAATTAGATGAAAAATGTAAGCTCATAGGAGATATTTGGACTCCAATAAGAGGTTATTAACTATTTAGCTTTCATTACTATCTGAGGAATTGCTTTGAACCAGTATGTAACCCGTGGAAGCTTAATATGGGAAAGTTAGTTTTCCCTAATATTTTTTTTATGCTGAATTGGTGAAATTGTTGGCCACTCATTATAATTCAAGACTTAAAGCTATCTGTGACCCATCTAGGAAACCATTGATATGCATATCAGAGGATGCAATAGGTGAAGTCTTTAAATTGGAAGGGGTATGCAATGAAAAGATTATATGTGAAGAGCTAGAAAAATAATTCGGAAGGATGGACACCATTTACAAGGGTTGGAGATTGCCCTTGCACAAAATTAGACATGGTGGTAAACCAATTCCACTAGAAGATAGTGAAGTACCCCCATTCCATGTAGATCTTTTTGAGCCCTATATGAAATACACTTATTTATCGGTGGGTCAAGTATTGGGAATGGAAGTCCCTGAGTATATGGCAATTGTGCCCATGGTAATTTCAGCAGATATTCACTATCACAACTCCAGACCTTTTGATTATGCCTCATATATTTTTAAAGGGCTCGATTCTAGGTTGATGGCAATAAAATGTGGAACCTCTATCTTACACCTTAGGAATTACTCACTATTGATGCACAATGTGTTGTACTTTAGGCAAGAACTAGGGTTGTGGCCTTAGGAGATGAGAATTTCATAGTTTGATAAGGAAGGTATGTCATTACCTATTCAATCATGGACTGTTGTTTGGGACAATAGGTTTGCTAACTCTATTTTTGTATGCTTTGAAAAAAAATTTGTGAAACCATTGTACAAATTTTATAATCATCCATGTGTTTATTCTTTGTTTGATGAAAGAAAGAGGTTTATCAAGTCCAAAGATTTGAATGGAACAATTAGCCACAATTGGGGGGATTGGTATTGTTTGGAGAATGCTACCATGATTAGGGTTTATGGATTTGAAGATACCCCATTTATTTTTCCTAAAACGGTTCTCAATAGGATTGCATACTTGGAAATTGTTAAGCAAATGGATTTTTCTAGTGTTATGAATTTAAGTTCTTTGGAAAACAGGCTTTAATGCCCAGTACACTATGCTTCGATGATTTTACTGTATTAGCAAAGGAAGGGTATAATCTGATTTTGGATAAATTACTGCAATATAACATGAAAAGAGGACCACTAAGAAGAATTTTGATCTAGATGGGTATATCAATTTTGCTAAACAAAGGATAAACTTTGGAGGGTTTCACCATGTGCCCTACCAATTTGATGGTATGATTAGGAAATTGGAGGGAAAGGAAGCATAAATGGTGGTTGAACAACATAATCAAGAGTCGCAAGATATAGAGCTATTGTATTTCAAAGAAGATATATCTGAGGCTAATGTACCACAACATCTACCTAACAAGATTTCAAGGTTGAGAACTCGAGATTACGCCTGTCCTGCCAGAGATTTGAATATTGAAGAAACTGTAGATACATATGAAAAGCATGTAGAATATAAGTCCTTTGTAGCAGATGATGAATTTATAAAATCTCCAGAATTTAAGACATTCCTATGTAGACAAAAGGGAAAAGAGATAAGAGAACTGGTTGACAATGTCACACTAGGTAATGAAGAACAGTAGTTGAGTAATTTAAAAGTTGATGTGGAAAGAGAGATGGTAGGTATGACCCCTAAAAAGGGAAGGGAAATTCTAGAAAGTGCTGGTGTCATGATTTTTCTAGGATTAGATCTCAATTCTACACTAGTCTTTGAAACTTTCCTAAAAAATAGTAATGCTACACACAACCTCAACCTAAAAAAGGTGACAAAGGTCTATGCAAGATCAAAGTACAATCTAGATAAAGAGTCATTAATGATTTGGGCCTTGTATCCACCTCACAAGAAATAATTTTTCATTGATACTGAGAAGACACTCGGGCATGTTATGACCCTAAAAGTTGGGGAAGTTGATCCTGCGGTGACAATAGAGATTGGGATCAATGTTGCAAAACTAAACAAAGCTCAAAGACAGGCATTGATCAAGGAAAAGGAAATATACAAAACTAACCATGAAATAATGCTAAGAGAAAATGAGTGCCTGAAATATTTCTTAGGAGTTATAATGGGGTCAACCAAGCTGCTCACCCATGGTGAAAGTTCACAAACAAAATATCATTGGGAAGGGTCAAGTGCATATTCTCAAGGAAAGTATAACACACTCGTTGCAATGATTAAGAAGAGACAAGCCAGTCTAACAACCTGGTTCAATAAGCTTTGGGGAATACACTCACAAAACTTTGATGCATTATGAGAACATGAAAGAATGGATGGTAGGATCCTAGAGAAGCTCCAGGAAATGAACTAGAGGGATGCTCCTGATAAAGCTACAATTGAGGCTGCAAATCATCTTATGAATAAGCATAAAAAATTCTTTGAAGAATTGTGAGGGGATGAGAAGGGATTAATCAATGCCACCAAAAAGGGATTGACTGCATTCTTTGATGATAGAGGGACATTAAAATAAATGAATAGGTGGAAAGATGAAAGTGAGTCAGTACTACAGGAGATTTTGAAGATGGCTATCAAGAAAGATATAGCATTATATGAAGCATGTGAATAGAATGAGATGGTGAAAATGGAGATCACAATCCAAAACACATTGGGAGATGTAGATACGCATGGGCATCGAGCCTACTTCGATCACTTATCGAAATTTTACTTATGGCTTAAGAGAGCCTAATCAATTTTTAATTTTATTGTTGTTTCAAGCACAAGACATTTTTGAAAGGATGTGTCCTTTCATACGGTTGATGTATAAATATCCATTTTTGGTAGAAATGAATAAGAGGGTAGTAGTAGAATTGAAGATAGATAGCAAGAAACATAATATTTTATAATGTTTATATCCAAAAGGACTATGTTTCATGTATAATATTTTGAAGGTGATAATGAAAGATTTATGATTTAGTGGTTCCATTCTGGTATCAGTTGTTTGTTGAATTTCTGCAGTTCTTTTATTGTCTCCATCCTAATGTTTCTTGATTATTTAAGTTGAAATATCAAGTATATGTTCAATTTATCAGTGCACATTTGTTGTATCTATGTGGTATGATTAATTGGGTTCTTTAATGAATAATTAAATTCCATTCAGTCAATTACAGTAATTTGGGAATATTAGGGAGATCAGGATGGGGCGAAAACTAAACTCCTTCAAAATAGAGGTAGTTGTGGGTTTGTTGGTTTTCTTTGTATACTATATACTAGTTCCTATAGGATAAGTAAGTCATTATAGAAATGAAAGATGTTTGATTATCTACCTAATATTGTTTTATGTTTTTGAAATGGAAGAGATCTATAATTGTATAGAAATTTCTATATGCTAATGGCCAAATTATTAGACTATCTAGATCATTTTAATTGACTACTACATAATAATTTATGTATTGAAAGAATTGTTTCCATTCTTTGTAGTTTTTGCATTGGAATAAAAATCATATTTAATTTCACGCCAATATACTCCTTTCATAAAGATATTTGTTTGATTTTTCCTTGCTATTTTCATCTTCAAATTTAAATAAATGTATTCTATAATATAGAATTATTTTCAAAATGGGACAAAAAGGATTTTGAGAGATATATTTAATCATAAATTTTACAATCATAAATATCATTTAATTTTTATGTTGTAACTTTAGTACTTTTAGTTAAAATAAAAATAACTTAAAGTTATATGTACATATAGTTAAACTCGCAAAGTTGTTTGTCCATTTTATTTTTTACATCTGTTAACTAAACATATTCTAATATTACACATACACTTTATTATGATTATATATGTTCACTGTAAGATTTCCATTGTGAATAGATTGTTGTAAACAAAATCACATCAATTAAGTCTGCTCAGTTCACAAAGGTAGATCCACCTAGGTTTGGCAGCACCTAAAGAGAAGAAGGTTCAAATCATTTGGCCTTGTTTGTTACCCTAAAACATATCAAGAGATTGGAAACCTCTTGAGGTATTCTTACCTGCATTTTTGAGAGCTAACAACCTCCAAACCTCCAAATACACAAAAAGATTCCACTTGTATGGCCAAATTCTTGCCAAACCCAAAAACCCTTGTTTTAGACCAAAATCATGAGGTTTTATTGAATCTCCTACTTCCACAACCTTGTAGACCTCAAGACCAATTCACACACAACCCATTAGGTCTGTACATGGATAAAAATTCATAAAATGAGATCACCCATACATATTTTGTTGAATCCTAGGCTTGAACCTCTCATTTCACATGCTTTTCTTCACAAAACTCTTGAGGACAACAGCTATACCTTCTTTATTTCTCATCCTACTCCCTATTCATGCATCCTACAATTACAATAGTATCCATGGGGCCTCTTACACAATCTATAGTAATCACAAAAAGTGTAAGATCCCCTTTATATCATGTTTGGACTACAAAACCCTCAAAAACAAGATAACCGGATTGTATGCAAAGAAATGAAGCTTTCTAACTCAAATCAATGCCTTAAGCCCTCAAATCAGATTCAAATCAAAGCTAAAACATATCTTAATGAAATTAATTATGTAATTGCATAAAAATTTAAAACATTGTGAATTAATTATGTAACCACATAAGTAAAATATAATTCTATCAAGAAATTAATATCAAATAGATAATACAATCGCATAACTCATACATTTAAATGTCATTCATCTTCTTCTTCATCCAAATATTTTTTTGTATCATTCGATTCAAATTTGACATTGTAAGGATTGGTCATATCATCATCATCATCATTGATATCAGTTTCGATAATGCCATCATACACACGGATATCATCTTCATGAACATTAACTCCTACATCATCATGATCTAGTTCCTCCTCTTTGACATCTTCATCAGGCACATCATCAACTAATTGTTGATCCTAATCATCATCTACACCATCTTCTATTTCTTTGGTATCTTCTTCTTCCATCACATTATACTTTACCGGCCTTCCTCTTGGATCATGTCTAACAACATATGACAACCCGATTTACCTGGAACCTCTGAGTAAAATACCTTCTCACATTGGCTTGGAAGAACATAGGGCTCATTTCCAGCTTGCTCAAAATACCTTGTATTAACCATGTTAAATCCATTATCATGTTCATTAACACTTCTCTCAGGATCATTTTTATTCAATCATAGCCTCTACCATAGGATGAAGAACATAACTAATTTGAAGGACTTAAAAGTCACACTCAATTATATCATCCAAAATCTCATAGTATTGATTTTTTGAGACTTCTGGATGTATGTCACTTCTAGATGAAATATTAGTCACCTGAAGGGCTGCAGTTATCCCAGAATCACAAGGTTTCTTCATTTCATCCAACTTTTTGATTCAAAATTTATGACCATTGCACCACATAGCCTTGTGGTGTTTCACTTGCAATATGTGAAACATGTGAAATTATTGCAATATCGTCAATTGATAAAAATATTTATTCTTGGCCTCGAATGTATGCAAAGAAAAAAATCTCAACATATATATACATCAATATAATTGAAAATAATTAAATAATATGGGTGATTAATATATTTATACATACCTTTTTATCTCTTAAACCATATGCTAAATCAATTTCCCTTGGTGTAACATTGGAATCTCCATTACAATGAGCTTCTTTAACCAATGAAGCCACACCTTCCCATGTTAATACGTGACTAGATTGTTGACATCGTTCAATCCATACCATCATCCAATCAAGATTGTTTCCGATGTGTAAATGTAGTGCATCCCACTCTTGACCAACTGTATAAAAAAAAATTGAAATTCACAAACGATGTATAATTAGTTAATTACCACGGTATATGACCTTAATTTATAATTGATGTATATTGAAGATTAATAATTAAATAAGTAAAATATACATAAAAACCAAATGTAAAATGTATTCTAATTAATCTCCATGACCATGTTATAATTACCTACCACTTTCCTCAATCTACCTTTCCCCATCAGGTACTCCCCTTCAAATTTGTTAATGGAGTTGGGATCCCAAATGCAATCTACATGGATCTTTGCTGCAAACTTAGGAATATATTTAGTAATGTACACCATGGTCTGGTATGCCATATATCCATCCATCATAGAACCCTCGGGATGTGCTCTTTGTCTAACCAAAGCCTTCAAAAATTTCAAGTGCCTCTCAACCATCCACATTGACCTTGTGTGTACAGGTCCACACAATTCAATCTCCTCAACTTGGTGTATGAGGTAGTGTTCTTGTGCATTGAAAAATGTCGAAGGTAGACACTTTTTCATTTCACACATTAGATGCGGAATTTTTCACTTCCAATAATTTATATCTTCTTTATAGATTGCTTTAGATGATAGTCATCTACTAGTGATTCAAGGCACAAATATATTAATGAGATTTAACAAAAATATACAACGAATTGAAAAAATATCGCTACTTACCTCATGTATTTTCCAAGATCATATATAACTTTCTTGAAATTTTTGTCGAAGTTGTCTAGGAGATATAGAGGTAAAACGTATTGCAGCAATTATAAAATGATCTTTTCATTATTTTTCCAAAATTAGTAAACATAATACATTGAAAAAGTACATGCAATATACACATATATATATAATATACCAGAATAATTATCTTAATGAAGGTATGATAATCATGCATTTTCATCCTTGACCCAAATTCACCTTTCTTTGTTATGATATTGTTTATGTTCACAAAAAATCATGTGGGAAGTTGAATTTTTCGTATGACTTCTTTTATAGCATTTCTTTTCTACTCCGTTAATAGCCAAGGAAGGGAACTTATATTAATTTGGTCTCCATTGCTATTTAATTGAATGACATTTTTCATTTCAAGATTGGCTTCCTAAATGTCACTACAAATTTTAACAATTTTTTCTTTGTCGCGCCTTCCATCCAATATTTTCTATAACGTTTCTATCATAATCTTTCTAATATGCATTGTATCAAACAAATGCACAATTTGTAGCTTCTCATAGTAGGGAAACCTACTAAATTGTCTGGGATAACTTTTCAGTCCCTATGGAAGCCAACCATTAATGCCTTGACTACCTTCATGAAGCATATAAGTTAAACAAATTAACAACGACAATCATTGTCAATTACAGCATGAGTAAACACAACACAATATAAAAATATAAATTCAAAACATATCATATATGATAGATAAAAAATTTGATCCGATGTATAACCTTGATGATTAATTCTATTATATTCCAACTTCCATAGGCGAGGTGCCATTCTTCGTGGTTTTGATGTAGTCTCTTCTTTCCCATTGAAAAGATGTTTTTTAGTAGTTCTATACTTATGATTTATGTGGAGGAAGTGCCTATACTCATCAAACACCCGCTTTCCTAAACTTATTGAATGACGAGATTTCATCTTTGGACCACAAATTGGACATGCAAATTTTCCCTTTGTTTGAAGACTTGCAAATCATATATAATTGGATTAATTATGTCAATTTTTATAATTATATATAATGAATAGATTATTTAAAAAACATGCATGATATCTACTTCATAAAATTAATTATAGTTAAAGTCATGCAGTTGAACGTTATAACATACCAGAAAAATGTGTTAGCCCTAGGGCATCATGAGTTGTCCATACAAGCATTGCATGGAATTGAAATTGTCTTTGTCCTATTGGTCTAGATACGCCATACATAGTGATGTCATTCCATAACTTTAGTAACTTGTTGATAAGAGGCTCAATATATACATTCATATCTTTAACTTGGTACTTACCTAGTTGAATCAAGATAAACATTACATAATTATTATAACCATTTTATTGCAATATATATAAATTAATGTACATGATTAGTAAGTGAAAAAAATATAATTCATTATGCAACAATTAAGACAAATGAGATGCTACTACATTAAATAAAATTGATGTAAAAAAAATATCTAGAACAATCATTGCCAACATTATGTACTCCCTCTTTATTGAAATCCATGTAGGAATTTTATTCTTGATAACAAAAACAGGCCACACTGAGTAAATAGATCTCAGCTCTCAAAATAGATTGACACTATGTCCTGCCAATGAAAGCCTGAGATTATGAAGTTCTTCTTTAAAGTGTGGCCATTTTTCCTCCATGTCTCTAAATGCAGAACCATTCATAGGCATTCGAATAATGTCATCTCCAATTCTATTCCGTGCATGGTAATCCATAAATTGTGCTAAGCTTTCAAACCTAAATAATTGTTGCATACGCAAAATAATGGGAATATAATGAAGAACCTTGTGAGGCACCTTTTTTGTTAGTTGATCTATTTGATATCTACTGATATGACATTCGGAGAATTCTTTTGCAAATTCATGTTTTTTATGATATATAATATGATCATTAGGACATGCATATATTACTTGATACCCCGTTCCAATATCTTTCATAATGCCAGATAAATCTCGGTATGAGCGAGGTAAAATATTTGATGGTGGTAACAAAAATTCACCAATCAATCTACAAAAAAAAAAATTGTTAATATAAATAATATTAATGGTACATAATTCATCCTTTATTTAGTAGTGATGAACTAACAAAAATTATAATAGATGAAGAAAGATGACATATATGACATACCTTAACATCTATGAGATTGCTATGTTGGATAAACCATTCATAACCTTTCAAGTTCACGAGCAACAGTACAACAAAGAGAATAGCTGTTTGGGAGCCTTCATAAAGGTGCTCGTATGCCTTTTGAAGTACAAGTAAATCATGAACATCATCAAATTCATCTCGATCAACATGATCAGCTGTGCCACTAAATGTGTCATGGATCAATGTATTTGTAGCATTATCTTCAACTGTGTTTCCTGGCACATGATCATCTTCTTCCATAGGATCATTAACTTCATCTTTGATATTCACAGCTCCATGTTCCTCTGCTTGGAAAGCCACATTCTTCGGGCCATGATAATCCATATCATGTGCCCTAGGGCACCCCACCTTTATAATAATGATAGACACAAATAAACCATGATCATGATCAAGTAATTATATATATATATACATAATGTTAAAACAATATAAACATTTATAAATTCAATCAATATAAACACATATAATGAACAACTTACCAATGGATGATAACCAAGCCCCCCTTCAAAGTGACCATGTTGCCTACAATGTTTCTCAGCTATTGTGATTAAAATTCTTCTCCTCTGTAAGCCCTTGCAATCATTGCAAGGACAATAACATTTCCCATCACCCTTTCTTTTCAATCTAGCTCACAATGTATCAAGTGACTTGTCATTTTGTTCTGGACTAATATTATCTGACATGATTTTTCTTTACCAAGCTTGAATATTTATATCTTCAAAATATATCAAACTCACACTCCAATAATTTTTAATCATAGACAGGTAACCAAATCTAATATGAAATTCTGAAAATGCACAAGTCTAAAAATGAAACCTGATGAGATTTTTCTTTAAAATATGATTTTCAAACCTGGAAGTACAAATCTGACTTCACAAATGAATTCTGGAAATAAAATAGTGTGGCATAATAAAGAGTTTCATTTGAAGTGGACCACCCTATTATATGCCTTGATAAAGTTAAAATATCTATGAATTTTATCTACAATATAGCCTGCATAGTCATTAGTCTTATTCACATCCTTGTTTTGGATATCAATAGGAAACACCATTAGATGGCCTCCTTGAAAGTTCAATACATTAAGGGAATAATGAAAGGGTCTTCCTTAATGATTACATCCATCTGACAAAAAATAGTGTATTTTTGAATAAGGATGATATCATTTGAAAGACTAAAATGATTGTTGAGACCGATCCTAACATATTTATGTTAAATCCAATACATACAAACAATCTTGTGTAGACCTTCACTTCCACACTCTCAAATTTATTTTTTTGTAAGGACAACACTTCATTTGCCTAGTTTTGTAGGTTAAGCTAAATATTGTTCTCACAAGCAACTTCAAATGTCTCATACAATTCCATCTACTTATGAAGCAAGCCTCTATCTAAATTGACTTCACCATCACAATAGTGCTTCAAAATATCATAGGGCCATCCTCTAGTTTTATATGTCAAATCTATTGCCATTTGTATTGAATTTTCTTCCATCCATGTACTTCATGTCTTTGGTTACAATGTTTATTGTAGAATCCATATACAAATTCCTCCCTCCTAGTGACATAGAATCAGTATGTAATACTATCTTGACTTTTAAGATAAATATTAAAAATTGGTTAGAGCTTATACTATACAAAGGAGAATAAGAATAAACTGTAACCTTATCAGCAATTGAAATTGATAAGGGTTAGTCTATTCCACACATATTCACATAGAAAATGAACATGATATTTGGGGTTCCTACTCTTACTATTTTTCTATTTATTTATATAATAATAAGGTTACACTAAAATATTTTTGTTCTCTTTTTATCTACTTTAACTCCTATTTCCTCTATTACATTCAATCATACTAGTATTGTTCTTCCTGTAAGAACGTAATATCATGGCTAAATGACAACAATGTTCAATGCCATGAGGCCCAAATGATATTCATGCATTGGTCTTGAAATGCCATCAAACTGAGACTAGTCATTGTTATATAGTATCAAAGTTTCATTGATACTATTGGTCAGTATGATTTCTCATGTGAATTGATTAAA
>CM021110.1:306335903-306499725 GCA_007115665.2 Sequoiadendron giganteum
ACTAGTTACACAACCAAGGCGTCAAATGTATTCTCTAATTGTAATCAAAGGAATTTTGCTCTTCATTCAAGTAAATAAACTTGAAGGGAAACACCACCAAGTGGTTTATTGGACACCCACATGACTAAAAATAGCAAAAAAATTACATTTAATTTCCATGTCTAAGTGATTAATGGGGAGGGAGTGTGTACTAGGCCTGGTAAAGTCATCATAATTTTATGCTTTGGCAATAAAAATTGTTTAAGTCATCTTAAATCTTCCTATGTCTAATTGCTAGGAGACTTTTGGTATGTTTTAAGGTAGGATGAGTGGTCGCATCAATGTTCTAATTCTCTATGACAAGGTTTCAAAATCTTCAAATAGTGAAAGTTAGTGCTCATAGTCATTTGAAACAACAACATTTTGATTATGTATGATGGTAGGATTTGATAACTTAAAAGAATTGGCTACCCGACAAACTTATAGTTAAAAGAAAAAAAAATTGTTTAAGGGGTTAACACTTTCTTTCATCTTTGCATATTGGTTTAATCCTTCAAACAATGAATTTCTTATCCCACTTCTATCATATTGTATTCCCATCCCATTACAATTGTTGGAGGAGTTGATACCAAATTTTCATATCAAATACCACGTTCATGAAGCAATTTTCTATGTTTTTATTTTTTATTTTTAAGTTCTTTTGTGTTGTATGGATCCGTACAAGATTGAAATGCTCTGAGATCATTGGTGTAGATAAATATATGTGTTCCATTTCATTTTCATTTTTTTGAAGTGCTCAATCACTATTTTGTGGGAGAAAACAATCAAATACAGGGACTGCCCTATTTTGCCTATGTAAGGGTTTGAGGGCTAAATAGAAATGACATCCGCCAATCCACCCATTGTCTTGGAACTATAACTCGGTGAATTGGTGTGCATCATGGTGGATTTGATGGAGTTCTTATTCTTTGAATTCCATTTATGTTTTTCCCTTGTCTTGGCTTGTTACATTGTTTGGGAGGAACGTAAGGTTGGGTTTTACCTTGACTTTCATAAAAATCCTAATGTTCCATGTAAAACTTTGGGTGAGATATATTCGGTCGTTACCTTTTTGGAGTGGGTATTAAAATGACTTATGTCTCATTGTTTCATCTAGGTCGGGCCCCTTTTTATAAATTGAGTTAAATATTTTGCCTAACTTTATTACTTCCTAAGTTTAGGTTGGCCCATGCCCTATGTTTTAAAAATAACATTAAGCCATCGTTTGTCATCGGCCTAGACGGTGTCCCCTTGTTCTTATTAATAAATGTTTTATTTTACAAGGAGTGATTTTAATTGACCATCGATCAACCATCAGTTGATCTCAGTCATTCCCCACAATCCTGCGATGCCCCCACCACAGGGTTACAACTAATCATGATATCACGGGCGGATGCCATGTGTCTCAGCTGGCAGTGCTAAAGGAATAATCAAAATGCTTTAGTATTTGTGTCGAGGTTTAAATACATTATGTGGCAGGTTACTAAAGCGGGTAGAGAATGCACGTGCTCAAATCGACGAATATGTTATAATCTTGGTGAAAAAGTTGCTCGACGGTTAAGTTCAACGCCGGTGACTGATATGAATGAACGTGATTGCTGATGGTGGAGATCAACGATTTTCTGCCATCGCGTGATCAGAAGATGGAGAATGTTATGGATTGTGATATCACGGGCATGCGCCACATGTATCCTTTGGTGCTGCATACTGTGGTGGGCCCTCAATGCTGAGATGGAGATTGCATCAGGCTTTTTTGAAGGTAGTCATTCGATGCTCTAACAAAAGTGAAAGATCTACTATTAGAATTTAAATTTTCATCAAATGCAATTGAAGCCGTTGGTGTGGCACGTAAGTGATCTTTAATGGTGGAAGAGACGTTTACTGGCTCAATTCAAATGACATACAACTTTTTTCCTTCATCTTTTTTCACCACAAAGCATTCAAGCACCTTTGTGAAGCAGTTTAAGAGCTAGAGACAAAGTTTCAAGAAATCACAGCAAAAATTTGGTCTTATGTAGAACGTAATCCCATGAGTTGTTTTTTGTGCTGCTTTAGTTAGTTTGACTATGGTTTTGTGAAGAATTGTGGTGTTCTGGTTAGAGGGCTTGTTGATTATTGTCGTAGGGTTACTGGTTTGATCAAAATTGTGGGAGATTGCAAGGTTTTACTATGATTTCATTTTCTAAGTAGCCCTAGTTTGTTCAAAGTTTGAGTTTTAGAGGAAGCCCAAGTTTATTTGAGATGGCACCACCAAAGCAGCATTTTGGCCAGGTGGATTATTTACAGAGGAATTTGTATGATGATTTCCTGGACCAATTACCACTATCAAAAAATGATAAGAGGAGGGGTTTAGTTTTGATGAATGGAAGAACCCTAGGGAAGGGGCTAGTATGCAAAAATTATACAATCTCAGATGCTAGGGTTCCTATGGCAGGTTTGGAAATGTTCAAGCATTGGTATGGGCAGCAAAATTTACCTCACCCTTTCTCTAATGCTTGGAGATATGATATGGGGAAATTAGTAGTGCCAAACGTGTTCCTTGACGTGGACCTACTTAGGGTAGTGGCAGCACGATATGACCCTGTCACGAGAGTGATTAGGGATAATGATGGAGAGGTTTTGTTGAGTGTAAGCAAAGAGGAAATTCAACAAGTATTCGACTTGAGTGAACCTAGTTTGTTTTTGGTTCAAATTGATCTTGAGGAGATGAAGCAAGAATATGCAAGATCAAAGTTGTTGTTCAAATTGAAGTTGCTTCCCCCACATCTGGCTAGGGTAGATAGTTCAATAGTTAACATTAGCCCAAGTGACCAGGAGCCTTTCAAGCTAAGCTGCTTTTCCAATCACTTTTTGGCCACTTTCTATTCACTATGCCAAATTTTGGGTTTTAGCCTAAATACTGTTATGCCAATTGCATACATGTTCATGGGGGCCCAGATAAAACACCCCAATTTCTCCATGATATATGACTTTGCATCTTTTCTGGCAGAAAAGATACATGATGGATTTTTGAAATTGCAAGTAGGAGATACTATTAATCCTTTCTTCTGGTACTCATTGCTAATGTACATGTTTTTGTATAATAATGCCAACTTTTTCTTAGAGAAGATGGAGTTAAGGCAAGACATAAATGGAGAAAGGTTACCAGTGTAGGTCTGGACTGCAGACCTATCATACAACAGAGGAAGCACCAGTTATGTGCAACTTGACAATTGCTTTGCTTGTAGACTCAGGGCTCAGTTAATTGTTAATGTGCCCAGGATTCCTGAGGACCTTCATGATTTTCTCAAACCTAAGGGGAGGAAGCCTGATTTAAAGGTTTCTCACAACTGGGGTGACATCATTTTGTACCCATTCAACACTGTTCTAAGAGTGTATGGCTTCCAGGGAGCCCCACATATCCTCCCTTTCAATGTGCCATCCAGAATGGGGTTTGCTAAAGTCATGTGGCAAATAGGTTGTATCCATGAGGATAACCTAACAGGAAAGGGAAAAGGGACTCTCTTCCTTGATTACACTATTGTATCAGATTTTGTTTTCTCTAAGGGAGGATGGGTCCATTTTGGGAGATATTTTGATGACTTTCATTTGAGGAGCAGTTTCAAGCAGCAGCATGATCCAGAGGGTTTCTTTGCCTTGTTTAGGCAATGAATTAAGGGTGGCAAGTTTACCCATGAGTTTAATTTTCTTGAGGACTTAATCATAAATGAATTTGATTTGAACAGACAAGAATTGAATAAGGAGAAGTGGATTGCATATGAAAAATTACTGGCTGTAGTGCACAAAATGGATCCCAAGTATGATCCATTAATGGAATTCACTCCATTCCACAAGAAAATTGATTTCTTGATGCATAAATTCAGAGAGATCATGGGCACTTCAATGACCAAGAGAGTCAATTTGGAATTAGATTTTGGCATACATAGATCAGAGATGAGGCCTGTAGAAACAAGGCCAAATTATCAACCTACAGTGAGTTGGCCTCTTTACAAGAGAAAGAGGAATGATAGTAGCAATGAGGAGGAAGAGGATATGAAGGGAAAACAAATTATGAAGACCTCAACTCACCCAGGGCCGAAGATTAGAGCACCTGGAGGAATAAAGATAATTGATTTAGATTCTCCACCAAAAGTTGATCCTGCATTACCAACATCAGAGCCAAGCCCTAAGAGGCAAAGAGTTGAGGAAACACAAGAAGCTCTGATGGATGAAATAATTGTTACTGATCAAGACATATAGGTTGGTATTCCATCCCCTCCTAGATCAACTCAATTAGTACTATCTAATATGGACATGAAATTCCAATGTGTATAAGATGCCAGAATGGAAGCATGCAAGGAATTCTTGGATGATGATGCATTTGTGAAGACTTCGGTTTTCTTGCAACTGGTGTGGAGGATGAAGCTAGAAGAGTACCAAGCCAAGTTTAAGGAGAGAAGATAATCAAGGCCTGATAGGTCTGATTAGGAGAATGATGATGAGGTGAAGGTTGAACTCATGAATGAGTTCAAAAGCATCACTCCTGAGGAGGGAAGGAAGTTGGTGACCTAGGATGGTGTTCTGATTTTACCTAGTGGGACATAGCAGATGCAGTAGCATTCAATGTTATTCTGAAGTCCAAACATCCAATGTAGAACACCGAGGAGGAGGTCAAGGAAACACTCCAATATTCTGCCTTTAGTGAGGAATATGAGACCCTGGTTATTTGGGCATTGGCACCAAGGTAGAAAGCCAAATGTTACTGATATTAGCCCAAACCTAAGGGGAGGGTTAATAATCAAAAGAGCTTATGAAACTTCAACTACAGAAGCTACAAACTTGACTGTAAATGTGGCCAAATTGGCCCAAAAGATAGCTGAAAGAGAAGAAGCTGAGAAGAAAATTTTGATGGAGAAGTATAACACCATTATTGGAGAGTATAGTAGAATGCAACAAAGGAATGTTGAGCTACAAACTGAGGTAGATAGGTTGAAGTATAGACATGTGGGGGAGTCTTCTAGTGCTCCTAGTACCCTAGCCTTACCTTCTACATCAAGATCAGTACCTCCAACTTCTCCAATTGTTTCTACTCCTAGGTCCTCTATCTAGACTCCTGCTCCTAGTCCTTCATTAGAGCCAGTTGAAGAGGAGGTTAATTACTCTATAGATCCCACCAAAAAGAAGATGCTTAATAAGATTACAAAGCTACAGGTAGCTCTAAAAGCAAGTGAGAAGGGAGAAGTTGCCAAGCAAAATGAAGTTGTAGACACAATTTTGAGGCATTTGAATGAGGGAGTTGATGGTAGATTACCATTAGTTTATCCTTTATATTGTTTATTCTTAGATTCAATAAGAAACATTAATAGGGATCAGGAATTAGTTTTGCCTTTAGTTGAGAAGTGGATCCCTAGGGCCAATGACCTAGATGTTATGTATAAGGCCTCTAGATTCGATGCAGACAACAAGCCCCAATCATTAAGGCCTAGTCAAGTTTTTATAAAATCACTGCAAGGTTTTCAAGCCTTACCCGATGATTTGAGTAGGAAGATTAAAGAGCTGGTAAATAATTTTGATGACTAGAGTGGCACGTCTACTTTACCAGATTTAGTAGATGCCCATGGAAATGTTAGATCACTGTAGTAGTGGTAGGATAGGGTGGATGAAGTCATCAATGCACAAATCAAATTGATTTGTGATGACTCAGATTATGATATGCTAACGAGTTGTATGGATAAAATCATTAACGTCAACACATTTTTGGAGTCTTTTGAAAGAGAGGCGAATCAGGGAGTAGTCAAGTACACACCTTATAGTGCTAAGGTGAATGAATTGGTAAATTTTGATTGGCCAACAAATGAGGAATATCAAAGATGGGTAGACAAATATTTAACTGAAGAAGAATAGGACAAAGTCTACTACAAACATTTCACAGCTCAACGGTTTTGGTTATAACAGATTTTGGTTATGTCTTGATGGTAGTTTTGGCACAGGTATTTGAGGTTTGGCCAATGCAACAACTATTTTCCAAGCAAATGGGATAAACAAGAAGATTCTCTAGGGACTCGACTGTGTAACAAATTTTTGAAATGTCATAGGGCGGTCCAAATGACCGGTGACATGTGTATTTCTGGCCTGATGCTTGTTTTCTCTTTCATTCTCTATAAGAAGGATTTCAAGGCCAAAAATACGAGTTAGCAAGTTAGACAATTTTAGGTTGAGTCTAAGTGAGGTTGCAGAGTGAATTGTAAATAATTTGATGTCATAGTGAAAATGTTGTTTTAGGTTTTTTGTCATTTCTGTAGTAGGTTTTAAACTCATGAATGTTTAATGTTTCAAGATAGTACTAGCATTTGAATGGAAATTACTCATTTTGAGCTCATGTCTCTCCATTGTATGAAAATATCATTATATTGAATAAAATGATCAAGGATTATTTTGTTCATCTCACTATTGGGGTGTGTATGATTCTCATTTTGGCTTTAATTCAAGAAATTAATTAAAATGCTTGAGTGAGGTTATAGGTGGATATGTTTATGTAAGGATCTGATAAGTAGTATTGGGTTAGAATACAAATTGATGATATTGTAAGGCAATATTATCTGAGATTTTATATGTTATGTGTCTGAATCTATCATGAACCCTTAAGTGCTTATGAATTTGACTCCTCCAAAGGTATATGGTACTGGTCTAAATTGTACTTGTTTGTGAGGTTTTGTATTTGTTTGTCTTTTCTTAGAGCTTGCTACAAAATTGCAAATCAATGACTATCTTAAGTTGTGTAATATTTTTGTAGTATCTCATGCTCCAAATAGTTGATATTATTGATGAACAACCAATTCACAACTGTAGTATCCTTTTATGTTGAGCTATTAAATGAGATGATCTGTTATTATTGATGTTGTTTATAAGTTTGGTGTAGAGGTTATAAACACATTAAGGGGATCACCCTCTCAATTTTTACAGAGCCCAAAGAGTAGGAGGTTTATTAAAACCCTCGTCAATTGGTCCAGGTCCTTCGAGCTGCCCCTGATTGGAATTGGCAATTCCATAGGTAGATTAGAAGATAAACTTGGTTACAGTAAAAACAACCAACAGATCCGTACAAGCTTGAAATGCTCTGAGATCATTGGTGTAGATAAATATATGTGTTCCCTTTCATTTGCATTTGTTTTGAAGTGCTCAATCACTGTTTTGTGGGAGAAAACAATCAAATACAGGGACTGCCTTGTTTTGCCTATGTAAGGGTTTGAGGGCTAAATACAAATGACATCCACCAATCCACCCACTGTATTGGAACTATAACTCGGTGGATTGGTGTGCATCATGGTATGATAGAGGTTCATTGCATTTAGGGGTTTATTAAAGAAACTTGGCATTGAATTGATGCCCTAGGGCTGACAGGGGCAATTTTCTTGTGAATTTGTGGTTGTTAAGTCAGGGTTTATCAATTTGATGGATATCTTGGTAGAGTCATGGTGACACTATTTGATGGTCCAATCTCTAAAAAGAAAAAAAAATATCTCTAACAACTCTAAGATCTATAATGGGATGGCATTAAAGGAACCTTCATATGAAGGATCTTCTAATGAAGGACCTTTGAATTAAGGTCTTCATTTGAAGGTCCTTCATGCCAAGGTTCCTTTTATAAAGCATTTTGGACATGAAATATTTAAAATAAAAAATACCTTCATTTGAAAGTCTTCACATGGCATCATTTTTGAATGAAGGTTCTTCGTTCAAAGGTCATGATGACATCACCTTCAAATGAAGGTTCTTCATTAACTGGTATTTTGTAATTTTGAATGTGTGATAATAATTTAGGGTTGAAAATAAATCCATTTGAGCCTTTTATAAATGAAAGGACATTTGATGCAATCATATGCCTTGTCAAATTTTTAACTTAATAGTAAGGGCATCATGAGTAGTTTGTTGGGCCCATTCAACAATCTCTGATGCAAGGATTGAATTGTCTAGAATGTATCTACTATCAAGAAAGCCAATTTTTTTACCTGTATGACTATATCTCAAGAAATAGGTTTAGCTGTGATGGCAATGATATTGACAAATATTTTGTAATCTAGGTGTTGAGAAGCATAATTGGCCACCATCCTAGGAAAGATTCTTCATTCTCACTTTTAGGTGTTAAAATTTAACAATACCTTGATTGATGAAAGATCCCAAAGAGCCTTTCTCCATGGTATCCAAGTACACATAGCAACGGTCTTCTCTTATACTATTGGACATGATTTAAAGAACTTAGCTAGGAATTATTTCATTTAACCTGAGGTTTTCTCATAATGCCATCATTGGAAAAGTATGATCAAATTATTCTATTATGAAGAATTGGTCTATGTGTCTCTAGTAATCACTATAAAAATGTGAAAGACTAAGCTAATTTTTTTTTTGTCTTATCTGATACCATTTTATGAGAATGGGGGTGCCAATGTATGAGAAGATCTTTGGAAACTAGGCATGAAAATTGCAGGTTAAAGAGAATGGGGGTGCCAAACTTAAAGTACTCATTGTCCCTTGGTCGTCGATTTTCCCTGAGTGCCCTCATCCTCATCCTCGGTGCTGATATTAACCTTGTTTTCACTCCTCCATACTCTTCCTCGGCGTTGGTATTGACCTTGTTTTCACTCCTCCAAACCCTTCCTCAGCTCTAGTATTGACCTTCTTTTAACTCCGAACTCTTCCTCGGCACTTGTCTTGACCTTGTTTCCACTCCTCCAAACTCTTATTCAGTGCTGGTATTGACTTTTCACTTCTCCAATTTGATGAGCTACAACTTGGTTTCATTAGGTTTTAGAGTATGTTAATTAAATTTAAAATTATGGCGCCATTTAGAGTAGTGAATATAAAGTAAGCCAAGCCTATTATAGTCATGAGGGAAATAATAAAACTCCTAGGATACTTTGTGAAACCATTTTCCTTGGTTAAAGGGAGGCCATAAAATATGCCTTTGGATTTTTTCAATCTTCAAATATGAGGATTTGCAAGGTTCTTAGCAACATGAGTAATGGAAATGTGTGCAACAAAAATTTTTGAACACACATGGAATCTCCTTGCCAAAGAAAGGGGCTTCATAATTTAATATGATAATTTTTCTCAGCTCTAGAAATGATATGTTTCCTTAAAGAGGAAGGAGAAACCTAAAAGGTAAAAGAGATGCTTAGGAATCTCAACACTTCATTATGATCAACCCCCTTCTATCCATAGGAATTGAACCAATTGGGCTTGGATAAGAAGGATTTCCTATAACATTGAGTTTTATGCCACTATATATTTGACCTTAAAGCTTTCCAAAAAATATCTAGGCATTGAATATCCTAAATAATGTCACATTTGTCCTCCAAGAGAGTGAGAAAGGAGTCATTAGAAAAATGACCATTGAATAGTTGGGCTATAGAGTTAGGAAAAGTAGCACCTTTAATAAGGTTCCATGAAATACTATTAGCCAAAAGATATCCAAAGGCTTCCATAAAAAACACACATAAAGTAGGAGCTAAGGGGAAAACATGAAAAATTGAATGAAAACACCCAAAATCCTCAAATTTATATCCATTCATGGTAATACAAGTATAACCATCATAACCTTTTTTTGAAAAAAGTAAAAAAAAAATTGAGGAACAAATCCTAGATGACATAACTAGTCCAATTCAACACTAGAGGTAGCAAGAGATTAATGAAATTACCACAAGTTTTAAGTAGAAGTAAACTGCCATTTTCAAGGTTTAATGCTAGTATGAAATTGTGACTAGCTAAATGGAAAGAAAATTAGAAAATTGTAACCAACATTTAAGTGGAAATAATTAGAAAATTGTAACCACACTTTTTGCACGGTTCAACCAATTTAAAAATTCAGCCAAAGGTGATAGTAAGAAAATTAAAATGCACCTTTATGAAATATTTAGTCTAAGAGCCAAATTTGGATGGCAAAGTTAGTAAGAAGTAGTGTCGAAAGTGGAAAATTAATCATGAAATCATGGCTAATAGAGCATACAAAATATATTGGAAAAGTCAAGAGAACTTATATTTGCACATAAAAACACTCAAAATAATAATTATATCATACAGTTCATTTGGAAAAATATTACAATATGGCTTTTACAAAGCCTTTCAAATATACCTTCCCATTTAAAATATTAAAATCATAATTGAAATAAAATATTTACAAGTAAAATCGAAGTGTCTTTTTATACAATTTACTCTCTTTTGATATCCCTATTTATCTCCCCCTCTCCCTCTTTATTTCTCTCTGACTCTCCTACTTCTCTTTATCTCTCTCACTCTTTCTATGTGACTATATCTAATTAAAAGTTGTTTTGTGACTCTCCTTAATTTTTAATTTAGATTTTAGATTTATTTTATTATATAATTTAAAATATAATTATTCTAAAATAATTAAAAGTTTAATAAGACAAATAATTGTAAATTAAATTTATTTTAATAATTATTTGTAATTATTAAAACTTAAAAAAATTTAAAACTTAAATCTAAATTAAAAATTAAAATATAATAAACTAAATGTAAAGTCAAAATATATCAAAATCTAAATATTATTAAAAATAATTAATTTTTAATAAATAATTAAATAAAAAGGTAAAAAGTAAACTTACTATATTAACAAGAAAAGACAAACTTGGGGTCTAATCGGATGTGAAAGGGCTCAACAGTAGAGGGAAAGATGCAAATAAATCAAACATGTTCCAAGGAAAAGGCAAGATTGAGTGGATCTCAAAATACTTTGCATTAATCATGTCAGGTACCTCTAGTAGAGCACCCACAAGTTTACATGCTCCAACCACCAGGATCATAGAAAATTAATCATGAAGACTGCTAGCCACTGCAGTTAAAAAAGGCCATCCTGGGTCATTTAAAATAGTGTCTTTGTAGGAATAGTGTGTGTGTGCAAAAGCTCAAGATTTTTACTTGGTGATAGAAGTAGGTGATAAAGGGATGGAGACTCCTTTGGCCCTAGACACCGATAATCAACTACAAGCATTCTGAGGAGAAGTGACAGATAAAAGGTTGAATGGGGTACTGGCATCGTCCCACCTATTGATACTCTAGGCAACCAAGAAGGTTGTAGGACTGGAGTTCCTGAAAGCATATCACAGGTTCTGGTCTAATACATAAATACCAACAATATTTCTGGCAGTGCTCCTCCACATGGGTGTGCTGAAGGAAATCACAAAGAAACTGACCCAAATGGTCTTCATTCACACATGGTTGGGAGACATTGATGCAACCTTGGATAATGTGGATGAAAATAATCTCATCCCAATGCCCGAGAACTACTATGTGTTGAGCATACGAGGAAGGGAGGTCATGAAATTCCCTCTGGTCAGGAAAATTGACCCAGAAGGGTTTGAAAAAAGATGGGATGAAAGGGACCAGAGCATCACCTTCCTTCTTAGAGCAGCCAATCTAACCACAAACCAACCTCATGGTTGCGTAATGTGATATGTGCAAAATGAAGGGTTGGCAGAGGAGTTAGCATCAGGAGACGACATGGACTGGGACTTAGGCTCTGGGGAAGAATGGATACCAATCAATTCCAGAGACCTAGAGAAGAAAGAAAAGGGGTTGGCTCACCAGAGCTACACAATAGATTGCTTGGTGATTGTAAATTACATTGCATACAAGAAGCGGGTGGAATCAAAAGACTCTGAGGATGAAGAATCCTAGGGAGGAATGGAAACCTAACACAACCCACCACGCCATGGTATTTTCTAAGCTCTTGCATAATATTAATGAATCCAGATAAATGTAAGGTGTAGATTTTTTAGTCCCGACTGCCTCTGAATCGTAGTGCCTGTGCATTTTCCCAAGATTTTTGTATTTAGTTAAATCTATATAAAACTTGAATCGTAGTGCATGTATTTAGTTAAACCTCTGAATCAAACTCCATATGAATAGAGTTTAATTTTTCAAAAAAAAAAATCATTTGAATTGCATGTGAATTCACTAAGAGCATTTTAATCAATTTGCACATCTCTATAAAATTTATCATGTTCTATCTTATATTTCACTACCTTGTACACCCTCTCTCTATTGATCGTAAAATCATAATTTGTTCCGTGTTGGCCCTTCCTTCAAACAATAATAATTGGTAAATATTTTATTTGATGTGGTAAAAATTTAGCTATTTCTTTTACTTCTTGTGGAAAACTTATGGTATGTCCTTTATATTTGTACTGACCTCTAATTGCATGTGTGACTTGAAGTATTGGATTTACATGCCCTATCAACATTTCTTCAATTTGTGTTAAGTTTGCAAGTTCTAATGGTTGTGGACTAGGATTCATATTATTTAATGTCAAAAATTGATGTTCATGTTTCTCTTGTCGACATCTATTGCAAATTGGGCCTTCAGGAACTCATACAACCTTCATTGTAGGGTAACTTTCTTGACAAATGTAACACATGCTTGGTGCTACAAGTTTATCCAGACCATGCTGAAATATAATTTGTAAATATTTCAAATCAATTTGCACATTTCTATTGTTATTGCATGTACCTAGATCTCTTTCATTTTTGTCTTCTTTTTAGTCATCTTCGTCTTCTCAATTGAGAGGTTAACTCCTATTGTGGACTATTATTTTCTTCATGATTTTCAGTCTCAACATTTATTGCATCTTGAACTCTATTATCTGGTGTTTGTAACACATGATCAATTGTAATTGAATTCATTCCTTCAAATTTACCCTCTATATTCTCATGAGATTTATAATTCCTTTCAACTAATTCACGATTGCATACTTGTATTTGTTGTTTTTCTATCTCATTAAATTGGTCTAAATGCTCATTTTTTTGTAATCTTCTTAATATATATTGCTCATCTTCAGATTCTTGTACACGATGTATTCTCATCTCATCTACATTTTGTCTCATTTTTTCTTCAATCTCTTCAACTCCCTATCTACCCTATGTTTAACACGTCTTTCTCTATCATTTTGGTTTTGATGATTTCTTGTTTCTTTTTGTAAATTATTCATTTGTTCACGTCTTTGTCTCATGTAATTTTGAGCATTTCTCTTCATTGTTCTTCATTTTAAAATTTAATCTTGGGTGAGGCATCCTAAACAATTATTTAAAAGTAAAATTTAAATTTAAAAAATACTATAAATATGAGAAATTTTACTATACACTAATTTCATTAAAAAAGATATCACAAAATTAATACATATTTATTGATAAATCTTATTTATTTATAATTAATAATTAATAATTTAGTCTTCTTAATAAAAAAAATATGTCTTCTAAAAACAATTGAAAAATAAAATATATGCAAACTCTTTTGTAACAAATAATAACTTGATAATAAAATAGAAGTAAAATTTTATTTATGACTTATGCATTAGAATTTAGTTTTTTACCTTTTAAATTTTTTGAAAAATATACAAATCATAGAAAGTAAAATTTATTTTATTTATTTAGAAAAATTGTAAATGATAAAAAGTAAAAATTGAAGTAAGAAATATACAAATCATAAAACATAAAATGATAGAAAGTGAAAAATATATTTGATGTTAGAAATATACAAATCATAGAAGTAAAAATTAAATGCACATACTTACTTTTCAAAATTTATTAATTGGTTTTTCTTGAAATAATTTATATATCCTTCAAGTGATAATTTTCCCTAAGTATCCTTTCATTGTTTATTTTATACATTTCCTTTTCTTTGATCAACATTTGGATTTGGACTTTATTTAGCTTGGCAACATTGATGCCAACATCAGGTGTAGCCACAAGATTAGCTTCTCCAACTTTCAGTGTCATGACATGTCCAAAATCCTCTTCAGTGTCAATAATAATAGACTTCTTATGTGGTGGATACATGGCCCAGACCATAAGGGAACCTTCATCAAGGTTATACTTTGATCTTGTATATAGTTCTATCACTCCCTTAGGGCTAAGCTTATGTGTAGCATTGTTATCCTTCAAGAAACTATAAAAAACAAGGGCAGAGTTTATATCCAATCCTAGGAAAATCATGACACCTGAATCTAGGAAAATCATGACACCTGAATCTTCTAACATTTTTCTCCCTCTCTCTAGGGTCATATATTTCATTTCCTTTTCCTCACTTAGCTTCAAATTATTCAATAATTGATCCTCATTATTTGGTGTTACATTTTCAACAGATTCTCTTATTGATTTTGCATTTTGTTTGTACAAGAAGGCTTTGAATTCTAGATATTTCACAAACTCATCATCTGCTACAAAGGATCTATAAGCCATTTTCCTCGTGTATGTATTTGAACACTCTTCAATTTATGGCTCTCTAGGAGGAAGATTATAATGCTTAGTTTTCAATCTAGAGATTTTATCAATTGGACCTTGAGACCCCTCATCACAAGGTGACTCCTCACCAGAAGATAATAGCTCCAAATCTTGCATCTTTTTTTTTATTTGTTCTACTCCCTTGTTATATTCATCAAAAACCCTCTTAGCTTCTTTCTCTTCCAAATTTTTGATCAAATCATCATACTGATAAGGTATATTATTATACCCACCTAAGTTCATATTCTTCCTAGAAAATTCAATGTATCCCTCTAGATCAAACCCTTTTTGTTGTGGAGCTTTCTTCAAATTAAAATGAAATAACTTATCCACAATCAAATCATACCCTTCCTTTGACAATATAGTGAAATCCCCAAAGAAAAAAGTGCTTGGCATGAATGCCTATTTTAGAAAGGAACTTAAATTCATTACACTTGAGAAATCTATTTTCCTAACAATTTCCAAGTAGGAAATTCTATCATGCACTATTTTAGGCAAGGTGAATGGTGTATCTTCAAAACCATACACTCTTATCATAGTAGCATCTTCAAAACAATACCAATCTCCCTAGTTCTAGCCAATAGGTCCATTGAAATATTTGGGTGTGAGGAACCTCTTAATCTCATCAGATAATGCATAGTCACAAGGATGATTAAAGAATATATACCATGGTTTAACAAGGGATTCTTCAAAATGCACAAAACTTAAATTGGAAAACATGCTATCCCAAATAGTAGTTCATAATTAAATTGGTACCAATTTACCCTCCCTATAAAACTATGTAATCCTTAACTCTTCTAGCCACATTCCCAATTCTTGTCCATAATACAATATTATATGCATAAAAATAGAGCAATACTTGAAATGTTAAACAGGGGATCCATTCTTTATTTCCATTAGCCTTGAATCAATTCCTTTGAAGAGGTATGAAGCATAATAAAAGGGTTTGGCATTGTGATACTAAACATCAACTACAATTATCATTGGTACAATTGACAGTAGCTTAGGAGCTTCCATCCCTAGCACCTAACATACTAAGAAGTATGTATATTTCAAATAGGGATCGAATAAGTTTACATTTAATGGAGGCCTATCATTGTCATCTAGTGGAACTAGATTTCCATCCCTTTTAGGTCTATGCAATGGTAATCTCCACCCCTAGAGGTGGTATCCATTCTCCATAATTCTTTCTCCAAATTATCATACACAATAGCTTCATCACATGTACCTTGTAGGTTAAAAACTTCACAAATTTTAACTTCTAACACATGTATGAAAGGTTTACCAATTGAATTGTAGTTAGATTTGATTTTTGGATTGTAATGGGTAGCTAATAGTTTTATTAATTCCACATCCACAAATATGTTTGGGACAACCAATTTTCCTAGGTTGAATTTCTAGGGATTGCATACTCACTCGAACCTATCCCTCTGATGATAGTGAAACATAAATAGTTCATATCCCCAAATTGAAGTCCACACATCCCCTATGTATTTCAATTTTTCCTCAAATATATCCACATATGCCCTAAGTTGTACATAATTTCTAGCTTTAGGTCCTGAGCTAGGTGGTTTCTCAATAAGATCTTGATTCAATTTCCTTTCAGTTGTTTCTGATTCATCCCTAGTCTCAATCTTTTGCTTTTTTCCCCTAGGATGACTACCCTCACCTTGCTTTTTTCTAATTTTTTATTTTCTAGAGCTCAAACTCTCCATTTTATTTTCTCAAATTGATAGAATTGAAAATACAATTGTAGAGAATTCACAAGATTACTTGAAAAATTTTAGTTGCACAAAATTCTTTGGCTTCTATCTGTTCTCTCATTCCTTTTATTGCCAACCCTACAAATTTTCCTCAATTATTCTCATTTAAATTAGATAATTATCTAAACAATGTGTATCTGTGTGGCCATTAATGTCTAGATTTGAACATGAGTGTAGTAGTTTTTTCGAATTTCCCATTGTCAGACCGAATTATTATATTGGCAAGAACTATTTAAACTCAAGCTGATCTATGAGTTTGAATCAAGCAGAGTGCTCATTAGACAACTTTTATGGTAAAGGAGACCAAATATCATTCTTACCAATGTTAAATAGTTCATCTTTTGATTCATATCACCTTTGGAAAGAGATTTATTAAGTCACTTTGATATCAAAACTATCACCAAGTGTCACTCTGATGAGCTTTGATCCATTCATATTACCATCAACAAGAGAATAAGTATCACTAAAAGACTTGAAAGTTATTGTGACATTATAAGTCTCCCCGATGTATCATCTTCCTCTTTCAGATGAATCAGTAACAATCTCTTTGATATTAATTTCATCAATGTAACATATGGAATCGAGAAGACATTTGAAACTCATTTCGACAACACATGCCTCCTTAACATGTTTCTTTTTTCTTTATCGGTGAAATAGAGTGAACATCTTACCAATGAAAGTCCATCAACATGACATGTATGCTCGGGCTAACTTGAGGATCTCACTCCAATGGTATTTTTCTTTCCAATAACCTTTTTGTCAATGAAACAATAAATAAATAACCTTAACCCAAGATTTATACTAGAACTCTAATTGAACCTTAAACCTAACCCTAATTCAGCCATAACAATAGGATTTAATTATGGTTAGGGTTAGAGTGAAATTAATTATGGTTAGTGTTAGGGTTAGAATTAGGGTTTAATTACTTGGTTAGGGTTAGGATTCAATTATGATTATAGTTAGGGTCAAATTTATAAGCTAATATTAAGATATTCATAACTCTAACCCTAACCTAACCTTAATCTCCATTCTAGAATGCTAATTAAACCCTAATTGAACCGTAACAATAAGGTTCAATGACAGTTAGGGTTAGGATTTAAGTAGGTTTATGGTTGGAATTAGGGTTTAGTTACTTGGTTAGGGATAACATTCAATTAGTGTTATGATTATGGTAAAGTTCAAGTTATAGTTAGGGTTTAGTTAGGATTATTTTGGTTAATCTTACAATTGGGGTTTAAATAGAATGCAAATTGAACCCTAATTTAACCCCAACAACAAGGTTCAATTAAAGTTAGTGTTTAGGTTCAATTAGGCTTATGGTTGGAAATTTGGAATTAGGGTTCAATTAGGGTTAGGGTTACCATTCAAGTAGTGTTATGATTAGGATCAAGTTCAAGTTACAGTTAGGGTTCAATTAGGCTTATTTTAGTTAAGTTTATAATTAAGGTTTAATTAGAGTTAGGTTTATGGTTCAATTAGGGTTTCCAATTCTAGAAGCACAAGCCAGTACATGCAACATATGTTACCTAACTTACAAGATAGATGAGTTTTCGAAGGAGATGCAAATAAAGAAAAAATTTCAATTTATTTCAATGCATAGTGTGGAGTATCCAAAATTTATTGTTAATTTTAAATCTGATATTGACATATATCATTGAACTAAGATTGATACTACTATTTTGATTCATTAGGGATAATTATTGGATTTGTGTGTAAAATATGGAGATTTTTGTTTGACTACAAAGAGTTATCTCTTGTGATTTATTAGCAAATTAGTCAGTCATGTTTCCTATGAAGAGGCTTCAAGAATAGTTTCATCAATTAATCCTCTACCTTTTGGTCTTGGTCCAATGACTATTGCAATACTTCTGTCCATTACTCTACAATGAGTAAAATGAGCATATGGGTTCAATTGAGGTTTCTAATGTTTAATCAAGGCCTTTTTCAATACACTTCACATTATAAGTTTTATAATGCTTATAAATGAGTTATCTATTATTGAATGATTAAGGAAATATTTGAACTCATTAATATTTACGTAATGTTGGCAACATGTAAATTGTGCTTTCTTCATGGCTGAAAATCACAACCAAAGCATCTCATAATTTTCAAGTGAGCAAAATTCTTTTGTTATAAGGGTCATTTTCTAATGGAAGATAAAGTTGAATCTATCAATGATCAAATTCCTAAATTTAGGTGACAACTGTTTTATCCTGACCAATTGTTCTTGCAACACAACAAACATAATAAATATAAACAAAACTATTCTAAAATTTTTTGGAAAGAACTTCACTGCTCTGCAGCTCTTGTTAATTGTCGGCTTCGTGAATTAATATTTCATAATTTATTTCTTTTTCCTCTATTTATATAAATATTTTTGTGTGGCACTGATTCATTTTGATTAAATTTATATTTGTCGGCTATTTATTGTTTCATATACATGTCGGCATATGATATTTTTAATATGTTGTGAGTTATTTTTGTTAACATGCTCACATTCCACTCCGTGTTGCCACTATAGGTTATGCCTCTGGACGTAATAAATTAAATTTAAAAAATTAAAATCATATTTAAAATAAAATATTTAAAAAGATAATTCATAATTTTAAAAAATCTAAAAAATTTAAAAACAATTTTAATTATTTTTCTAATTTACTTTTTTATATTTTTTCAAATTATAAAATAAGTAAAAACCATTTAATATATGAACTTTATAAAATGCAAATATTAAATATTACCTGTATTCCATGCCAACGGCTCCAATCGCATTTGATGTGAATTCAAATTCCAACCATTAATCATTCACTTTTGTCAAATCATCGAACAAATGTCTTAAAAAAGGATAACATAATCTCCATCTCAACACCAAGGGCCCGCCACATTATGCATTGCCAAAGAAATACACATGGAATGCACCCATGATATCATGATCAGTAAACACCTTGCATCTTCTTATCACACGGTGGTGGGCAACCGTTGATCTCCACCATCGGCAATTGTGTTCACTTGAGATAGTCACCAGTGTTGAACATAACTGTTGAGCAGCTTTTTCATCGATATTATAACATCTTCGTTCATTTTGAGCACATGCATCTCATAGTCACTTTAGTAACCTCCCATATAACACATTAAAACCCGATAGATATATTAAAGAAATTTGATTATCTTTTTGACATCTCCAGCTGAGACACATGGCGCTCGCTCGTGATATCGCAATCAGTTGAGACTTTGTGGTGGGGTCATCATGGGATTGCAAGGAATGGCAGAGATCAAATGATGGTTGATCGATGGTCATTTAAAATTGTTCCCTAAAAAGATAAAACATTTATTAACTGGACAAGGGGACACCGCCTAGGCCGACCACAAATGATAGCTTACATATCGATATCGGCAAGAGGTCGGGAATGTCATACCAATGAAATCTCATTTGAGGATATATATCGGGAAAATACAGTTCACAGTCTCTATCGATAAGATAAAGAGCATCGGCATGATGATATGAAGTCATATCGAGCTTACATATGTCTTATCACTCGAAGCACAAGGAAATATATTGGCTAGACTAGAGTCACCAAAGTAAGGTTCCTGAAGTTAGCCCGAGACATTCATCTAGTCTTGTCGATAAAACAAAGGAGGATTATGTCTATGGGACAATGTTACCAGGAAGAATTTGAGGAGTCCTACCGACCTTCCATGATACACCAACAGGATTGGACTTGGTGACATGTTTGGAGAGAATGATTATCAGAAGGACATGGTTCAGGGTTTCTTCGATGAAGAAATTTATCGTTGAGACAAACTTCAGTGGGGAGAGATAAGAAGGTCACAACGAGTGCAGTTCCATTGGCAAGAAAATCATTATGTCTCAACAATAAAAATTTACGAAGGAAATATCTCAACAAGATACACATCTCTGGAGTAAGATGAGGATTTTCTACCTGACTTGCTAAAGTCACAGTGATAGTTTTCTTCGGTGGGAGTTGTAGCGATATACTTAAGACCAAAAGGGTAACTGTCAGGAAGACTTAAGGTGTTGGGGAAACTATGAGATGTCCTAGTGGGTGTTTAATGAATGTTGGTGAAGGCTCAAACAAAAGGACTGCCCAAGATTTGAAAATGTCTGGCTGAAAAATTACATGATGTCATAGTGAGAGTTTCGAAAAAACCAGCTACGCTTATGTTTTAGCTAAAATATTAATGGTGCCATAGAGCATAAGTAATTTCAGGAATCAAGACGAATTCATTTGACAACATCATTGTGGAATTGACAGCGAAAGAAGCAGAGGAGCAAGTGAAGGACCAGGGTATTCTCTCAGTTCAAAATCTCAGGAAAAAAATAGTAAGTTCTTGATACCTTGAATTTGCAATTTTGAAGAATGGAAGCCACTAGTTCAGGAAAATTAAAGGGTAGAAAGCATGGGGAAAGTGGTCAGTTGAAAGGGAAAAAGCAGAAAACTGATATTCAGCCAAAGGGTACTGAGCGTAAGCTAAATCAAGATCTTATAGACCAACTACCTGGCTCTGGACCCAAAGCCAAACGCTCTACATAACTTAGGATAGAAGTGGATAAATTAGATGAAAAATGTAAGCTCATAGGAGATATTTGGACTCCAATAAGAGGTTATTAACTATTTAGCTTTCATTACTATCTGAGGAATTGCTTTGAACCAGTATGTAACCCGTGGAAGCTTAATATGGGAAAGTTAGTTTTCCCTAATATTTTTTTTATGCTGAATTGGTGAAATTGTTGGCCACTCATTATAATTCAAGACTTAAAGCTATCTGTGACCCATCTAGGAAACCATTGATATGCATATCAGAGGATGCAATAGGTGAAGTCTTTAAATTGGAAGGGGTATGCAATGAAAAGATTATATGTGAAGAGCTAGAAAAATAATTCGGAAGGATGGACACCATTTACAAGGGTTGGAGATTGCCCTTGCACAAAATTAGACATGGTGGTAAACCAATTCCACTAGAAGATAGTGAAGTACCCCCATTCCATGTAGATCTTTTTGAGCCCTATATGAAATACACTTATTTATCGGTGGGTCAAGTATTGGGAATGGAAGTCCCTGAGTATATGGCAATTGTGCCCATGGTAATTTCAGCAGATATTCACTATCACAACTCCAGACCTTTTGATTATGCCTCATATATTTTTAAAGGGCTCGATTCTAGGTTGATGGCAATAAAATGTGGAACCTCTATCTTACACCTTAGGAATTACTCACTATTGATGCACAATGTGTTGTACTTTAGGCAAGAACTAGGGTTGTGGCCTTAGGAGATGAGAATTTCATAGTTTGATAAGGAAGGTATGTCATTACCTATTCAATCATGGACTGTTGTTTGGGACAATAGGTTTGCTAACTCTATTTTTGTATGCTTTGAAAAAAAATTTGTGAAACCATTGTACAAATTTTATAATCATCCATGTGTTTATTCTTTGTTTGATGAAAGAAAGAGGTTTATCAAGTCCAAAGATTTGAATGGAACAATTAGCCACAATTGGGGGGATTGGTATTGTTTGGAGAATGCTACCATGATTAGGGTTTATGGATTTGAAGATACCCCATTTATTTTTCCTAAAACGGTTCTCAATAGGATTGCATACTTGGAAATTGTTAAGCAAATGGATTTTTCTAGTGTTATGAATTTAAGTTCTTTGGAAAACAGGCTTTAATGCCCAGTACACTATGCTTCGATGATTTTACTGTATTAGCAAAGGAAGGGTATAATCTGATTTTGGATAAATTACTGCAATATAACATGAAAAGAGGACCACTAAGAAGAATTTTGATCTAGATGGGTATATCAATTTTGCTAAACAAAGGATAAACTTTGGAGGGTTTCACCATGTGCCCTACCAATTTGATGGTATGATTAGGAAATTGGAGGGAAAGGAAGCATAAATGGTGGTTGAACAACATAATCAAGAGTCGCAAGATATAGAGCTATTGTATTTCAAAGAAGATATATCTGAGGCTAATGTACCACAACATCTACCTAACAAGATTTCAAGGTTGAGAACTCGAGATTACGCCTGTCCTGCCAGAGATTTGAATATTGAAGAAACTGTAGATACATATGAAAAGCATGTAGAATATAAGTCCTTTGTAGCAGATGATGAATTTATAAAATCTCCAGAATTTAAGACATTCCTATGTAGACAAAAGGGAAAAGAGATAAGAGAACTGGTTGACAATGTCACACTAGGTAATGAAGAACAGTAGTTGAGTAATTTAAAAGTTGATGTGGAAAGAGAGATGGTAGGTATGACCCCTAAAAAGGGAAGGGAAATTCTAGAAAGTGCTGGTGTCATGATTTTTCTAGGATTAGATCTCAATTCTACACTAGTCTTTGAAACTTTCCTAAAAAATAGTAATGCTACACACAACCTCAACCTAAAAAAGGTGACAAAGGTCTATGCAAGATCAAAGTACAATCTAGATAAAGAGTCATTAATGATTTGGGCCTTGTATCCACCTCACAAGAAATAATTTTTCATTGATACTGAGAAGACACTCGGGCATGTTATGACCCTAAAAGTTGGGGAAGTTGATCCTGCGGTGACAATAGAGATTGGGATCAATGTTGCAAAACTAAACAAAGCTCAAAGACAGGCATTGATCAAGGAAAAGGAAATATACAAAACTAACCATGAAATAATGCTAAGAGAAAATGAGTGCCTGAAATATTTCTTAGGAGTTATAATGGGGTCAACCAAGCTGCTCACCCATGGTGAAAGTTCACAAACAAAATATCATTGGGAAGGGTCAAGTGCATATTCTCAAGGAAAGTATAACACACTCGTTGCAATGATTAAGAAGAGACAAGCCAGTCTAACAACCTGGTTCAATAAGCTTTGGGGAATACACTCACAAAACTTTGATGCATTATGAGAACATGAAAGAATGGATGGTAGGATCCTAGAGAAGCTCCAGGAAATGAACTAGAGGGATGCTCCTGATAAAGCTACAATTGAGGCTGCAAATCATCTTATGAATAAGCATAAAAAATTCTTTGAAGAATTGTGAGGGGATGAGAAGGGATTAATCAATGCCACCAAAAAGGGATTGACTGCATTCTTTGATGATAGAGGGACATTAAAATAAATGAATAGGTGGAAAGATGAAAGTGAGTCAGTACTACAGGAGATTTTGAAGATGGCTATCAAGAAAGATATAGCATTATATGAAGCATGTGAATAGAATGAGATGGTGAAAATGGAGATCACAATCCAAAACACATTGGGAGATGTAGATACGCATGGGCATCGAGCCTACTTCGATCACTTATCGAAATTTTACTTATGGCTTAAGAGAGCCTAATCAATTTTTAATTTTATTGTTGTTTCAAGCACAAGACATTTTTGAAAGGATGTGTCCTTTCATACGGTTGATGTATAAATATCCATTTTTGGTAGAAATGAATAAGAGGGTAGTAGTAGAATTGAAGATAGATAGCAAGAAACATAATATTTTATAATGTTTATATCCAAAAGGACTATGTTTCATGTATAATATTTTGAAGGTGATAATGAAAGATTTATGATTTAGTGGTTCCATTCTGGTATCAGTTGTTTGTTGAATTTCTGCAGTTCTTTTATTGTCTCCATCCTAATGTTTCTTGATTATTTAAGTTGAAATATCAAGTATATGTTCAATTTATCAGTGCACATTTGTTGTATCTATGTGGTATGATTAATTGGGTTCTTTAATGAATAATTAAATTCCATTCAGTCAATTACAGTAATTTGGGAATATTAGGGAGATCAGGATGGGGCGAAAACTAAACTCCTTCAAAATAGAGGTAGTTGTGGGTTTGTTGGTTTTCTTTGTATACTATATACTAGTTCCTATAGGATAAGTAAGTCATTATAGAAATGAAAGATGTTTGATTATCTACCTAATATTGTTTTATGTTTTTGAAATGGAAGAGATCTATAATTGTATAGAAATTTCTATATGCTAATGGCCAAATTATTAGACTATCTAGATCATTTTAATTGACTACTACATAATAATTTATGTATTGAAAGAATTGTTTCCATTCTTTGTAGTTTTTGCATTGGAATAAAAATCATATTTAATTTCACGCCAATATACTCCTTTCATAAAGATATTTGTTTGATTTTTCCTTGCTATTTTCATCTTCAAATTTAAATAAATGTATTCTATAATATAGAATTATTTTCAAAATGGGACAAAAAGGATTTTGAGAGATATATTTAATCATAAATTTTACAATCATAAATATCATTTAATTTTTATGTTGTAACTTTAGTACTTTTAGTTAAAATAAAAATAACTTAAAGTTATATGTACATATAGTTAAACTCGCAAAGTTGTTTGTCCATTTTATTTTTTACATCTGTTAACTAAACATATTCTAATATTACACATACACTTTATTATGATTATATATGTTCACTGTAAGATTTCCATTGTGAATAGATTGTTGTAAACAAAATCACATCAATTAAGTCTGCTCAGTTCACAAAGGTAGATCCACCTAGGTTTGGCAGCACCTAAAGAGAAGAAGGTTCAAATCATTTGGCCTTGTTTGTTACCCTAAAACATATCAAGAGATTGGAAACCTCTTGAGGTATTCTTACCTGCATTTTTGAGAGCTAACAACCTCCAAACCTCCAAATACACAAAAAGATTCCACTTGTATGGCCAAATTCTTGCCAAACCCAAAAACCCTTGTTTTAGACCAAAATCATGAGGTTTTATTGAATCTCCTACTTCCACAACCTTGTAGACCTCAAGACCAATTCACACACAACCCATTAGGTCTGTACATGGATAAAAATTCATAAAATGAGATCACCCATACATATTTTGTTGAATCCTAGGCTTGAACCTCTCATTTCACATGCTTTTCTTCACAAAACTCTTGAGGACAACAGCTATACCTTCTTTATTTCTCATCCTACTCCCTATTCATGCATCCTACAATTACAATAGTATCCATGGGGCCTCTTACACAATCTATAGTAATCACAAAAAGTGTAAGATCCCCTTTATATCATGTTTGGACTACAAAACCCTCAAAAACAAGATAACCGGATTGTATGCAAAGAAATGAAGCTTTCTAACTCAAATCAATGCCTTAAGCCCTCAAATCAGATTCAAATCAAAGCTAAAACATATCTTAATGAAATTAATTATGTAATTGCATAAAAATTTAAAACATTGTGAATTAATTATGTAACCACATAAGTAAAATATAATTCTATCAAGAAATTAATATCAAATAGATAATACAATCGCATAACTCATACATTTAAATGTCATTCATCTTCTTCTTCATCCAAATATTTTTTTGTATCATTCGATTCAAATTTGACATTGTAAGGATTGGTCATATCATCATCATCATCATTGATATCAGTTTCGATAATGCCATCATACACACGGATATCATCTTCATGAACATTAACTCCTACATCATCATGATCTAGTTCCTCCTCTTTGACATCTTCATCAGGCACATCATCAACTAATTGTTGATCCTAATCATCATCTACACCATCTTCTATTTCTTTGGTATCTTCTTCTTCCATCACATTATACTTTACCGGCCTTCCTCTTGGATCATGTCTAACAACATATGACAACCCGATTTACCTGGAACCTCTGAGTAAAATACCTTCTCACATTGGCTTGGAAGAACATAGGGCTCATTTCCAGCTTGCTCAAAATACCTTGTATTAACCATGTTAAATCCATTATCATGTTCATTAACACTTCTCTCAGGATCATTTTTATTCAATCATAGCCTCTACCATAGGATGAAGAACATAACTAATTTGAAGGACTTAAAAGTCACACTCAATTATATCATCCAAAATCTCATAGTATTGATTTTTTGAGACTTCTGGATGTATGTCACTTCTAGATGAAATATTAGTCACCTGAAGGGCTGCAGTTATCCCAGAATCACAAGGTTTCTTCATTTCATCCAACTTTTTGATTCAAAATTTATGACCATTGCACCACATAGCCTTGTGGTGTTTCACTTGCAATATGTGAAACATGTGAAATTATTGCAATATCGTCAATTGATAAAAATATTTATTCTTGGCCTCGAATGTATGCAAAGAAAAAAATCTCAACATATATATACATCAATATAATTGAAAATAATTAAATAATATGGGTGATTAATATATTTATACATACCTTTTTATCTCTTAAACCATATGCTAAATCAATTTCCCTTGGTGTAACATTGGAATCTCCATTACAATGAGCTTCTTTAACCAATGAAGCCACACCTTCCCATGTTAATACGTGACTAGATTGTTGACATCGTTCAATCCATACCATCATCCAATCAAGATTGTTTCCGATGTGTAAATGTAGTGCATCCCACTCTTGACCAACTGTATAAAAAAAAATTGAAATTCACAAACGATGTATAATTAGTTAATTACCACGGTATATGACCTTAATTTATAATTGATGTATATTGAAGATTAATAATTAAATAAGTAAAATATACATAAAAACCAAATGTAAAATGTATTCTAATTAATCTCCATGACCATGTTATAATTACCTACCACTTTCCTCAATCTACCTTTCCCCATCAGGTACTCCCCTTCAAATTTGTTAATGGAGTTGGGATCCCAAATGCAATCTACATGGATCTTTGCTGCAAACTTAGGAATATATTTAGTAATGTACACCATGGTCTGGTATGCCATATATCCATCCATCATAGAACCCTCGGGATGTGCTCTTTGTCTAACCAAAGCCTTCAAAAATTTCAAGTGCCTCTCAACCATCCACATTGACCTTGTGTGTACAGGTCCACACAATTCAATCTCCTCAACTTGGTGTATGAGGTAGTGTTCTTGTGCATTGAAAAATGTCGAAGGTAGACACTTTTTCATTTCACACATTAGATGCGGAATTTTTCACTTCCAATAATTTATATCTTCTTTATAGATTGCTTTAGATGATAGTCATCTACTAGTGATTCAAGGCACAAATATATTAATGAGATTTAACAAAAATATACAACGAATTGAAAAAATATCGCTACTTACCTCATGTATTTTCCAAGATCATATATAACTTTCTTGAAATTTTTGTCGAAGTTGTCTAGGAGATATAGAGGTAAAACGTATTGCAGCAATTATAAAATGATCTTTTCATTATTTTTCCAAAATTAGTAAACATAATACATTGAAAAAGTACATGCAATATACACATATATATATAATATACCAGAATAATTATCTTAATGAAGGTATGATAATCATGCATTTTCATCCTTGACCCAAATTCACCTTTCTTTGTTATGATATTGTTTATGTTCACAAAAAATCATGTGGGAAGTTGAATTTTTCGTATGACTTCTTTTATAGCATTTCTTTTCTACTCCGTTAATAGCCAAGGAAGGGAACTTATATTAATTTGGTCTCCATTGCTATTTAATTGAATGACATTTTTCATTTCAAGATTGGCTTCCTAAATGTCACTACAAATTTTAACAATTTTTTCTTTGTCGCGCCTTCCATCCAATATTTTCTATAACGTTTCTATCATAATCTTTCTAATATGCATTGTATCAAACAAATGCACAATTTGTAGCTTCTCATAGTAGGGAAACCTACTAAATTGTCTGGGATAACTTTTCAGTCCCTATGGAAGCCAACCATTAATGCCTTGACTACCTTCATGAAGCATATAAGTTAAACAAATTAACAACGACAATCATTGTCAATTACAGCATGAGTAAACACAACACAATATAAAAATATAAATTCAAAACATATCATATATGATAGATAAAAAATTTGATCCGATGTATAACCTTGATGATTAATTCTATTATATTCCAACTTCCATAGGCGAGGTGCCATTCTTCGTGGTTTTGATGTAGTCTCTTCTTTCCCATTGAAAAGATGTTTTTTAGTAGTTCTATACTTATGATTTATGTGGAGGAAGTGCCTATACTCATCAAACACCCGCTTTCCTAAACTTATTGAATGACGAGATTTCATCTTTGGACCACAAATTGGACATGCAAATTTTCCCTTTGTTTGAAGACTTGCAAATCATATATAATTGGATTAATTATGTCAATTTTTATAATTATATATAATGAATAGATTATTTAAAAAACATGCATGATATCTACTTCATAAAATTAATTATAGTTAAAGTCATGCAGTTGAACGTTATAACATACCAGAAAAATGTGTTAGCCCTAGGGCATCATGAGTTGTCCATACAAGCATTGCATGGAATTGAAATTGTCTTTGTCCTATTGGTCTAGATACGCCATACATAGTGATGTCATTCCATAACTTTAGTAACTTGTTGATAAGAGGCTCAATATATACATTCATATCTTTAACTTGGTACTTACCTAGTTGAATCAAGATAAACATTACATAATTATTATAACCATTTTATTGCAATATATATAAATTAATGTACATGATTAGTAAGTGAAAAAAATATAATTCATTATGCAACAATTAAGACAAATGAGATGCTACTACATTAAATAAAATTGATGTAAAAAAAATATCTAGAACAATCATTGCCAACATTATGTACTCCCTCTTTATTGAAATCCATGTAGGAATTTTATTCTTGATAACAAAAACAGGCCACACTGAGTAAATAGATCTCAGCTCTCAAAATAGATTGACACTATGTCCTGCCAATGAAAGCCTGAGATTATGAAGTTCTTCTTTAAAGTGTGGCCATTTTTCCTCCATGTCTCTAAATGCAGAACCATTCATAGGCATTCGAATAATGTCATCTCCAATTCTATTCCGTGCATGGTAATCCATAAATTGTGCTAAGCTTTCAAACCTAAATAATTGTTGCATACGCAAAATAATGGGAATATAATGAAGAACCTTGTGAGGCACCTTTTTTGTTAGTTGATCTATTTGATATCTACTGATATGACATTCGGAGAATTCTTTTGCAAATTCATGTTTTTTATGATATATAATATGATCATTAGGACATGCATATATTACTTGATACCCCGTTCCAATATCTTTCATAATGCCAGATAAATCTCGGTATGAGCGAGGTAAAATATTTGATGGTGGTAACAAAAATTCACCAATCAATCTACAAAAAAAAAAATTGTTAATATAAATAATATTAATGGTACATAATTCATCCTTTATTTAGTAGTGATGAACTAACAAAAATTATAATAGATGAAGAAAGATGACATATATGACATACCTTAACATCTATGAGATTGCTATGTTGGATAAACCATTCATAACCTTTCAAGTTCACGAGCAACAGTACAACAAAGAGAATAGCTGTTTGGGAGCCTTCATAAAGGTGCTCGTATGCCTTTTGAAGTACAAGTAAATCATGAACATCATCAAATTCATCTCGATCAACATGATCAGCTGTGCCACTAAATGTGTCATGGATCAATGTATTTGTAGCATTATCTTCAACTGTGTTTCCTGGCACATGATCATCTTCTTCCATAGGATCATTAACTTCATCTTTGATATTCACAGCTCCATGTTCCTCTGCTTGGAAAGCCACATTCTTCGGGCCATGATAATCCATATCATGTGCCCTAGGGCACCCCACCTTTATAATAATGATAGACACAAATAAACCATGATCATGATCAAGTAATTATATATATATATACATAATGTTAAAACAATATAAACATTTATAAATTCAATCAATATAAACACATATAATGAACAACTTACCAATGGATGATAACCAAGCCCCCCTTCAAAGTGACCATGTTGCCTACAATGTTTCTCAGCTATTGTGATTAAAATTCTTCTCCTCTGTAAGCCCTTGCAATCATTGCAAGGACAATAACATTTCCCATCACCCTTTCTTTTCAATCTAGCTCACAATGTATCAAGTGACTTGTCATTTTGTTCTGGACTAATATTATCTGACATGATTTTTCTTTACCAAGCTTGAATATTTATATCTTCAAAATATATCAAACTCACACTCCAATAATTTTTAATCATAGACAGGTAACCAAATCTAATATGAAATTCTGAAAATGCACAAGTCTAAAAATGAAACCTGATGAGATTTTTCTTTAAAATATGATTTTCAAACCTGGAAGTACAAATCTGACTTCACAAATGAATTCTGGAAATAAAATAGTGTGGCATAATAAAGAGTTTCATTTGAAGTGGACCACCCTATTATATGCCTTGATAAAGTTAAAATATCTATGAATTTTATCTACAATATAGCCTGCATAGTCATTAGTCTTATTCACATCCTTGTTTTGGATATCAATAGGAAACACCATTAGATGGCCTCCTTGAAAGTTCAATACATTAAGGGAATAATGAAAGGGTCTTCCTTAATGATTACATCCATCTGACAAAAAATAGTGTATTTTTGAATAAGGATGATATCATTTGAAAGACTAAAATGATTGTTGAGACCGATCCTAACATATTTATGTTAAATCCAATACATACAAACAATCTTGTGTAGACCTTCACTTCCACACTCTCAAATTTATTTTTTTGTAAGGACAACACTTCATTTGCCTAGTTTTGTAGGTTAAGCTAAATATTGTTCTCACAAGCAACTTCAAATGTCTCATACAATTCCATCTACTTATGAAGCAAGCCTCTATCTAAATTGACTTCACCATCACAATAGTGCTTCAAAATATCATAGGGCCATCCTCTAGTTTTATATGTCAAATCTATTGCCATTTGTATTGAATTTTCTTCCATCCATGTACTTCATGTCTTTGGTTACAATGTTTATTGTAGAATCCATATACAAATTCCTCCCTCCTAGTGACATAGAATCAGTATGTAATACTATCTTGACTTTTAAGATAAATATTAAAAATTGGTTAGAGCTTATACTATACAAAGGAGAATAAGAATAAACTGTAACCTTATCAGCAATTGAAATTGATAAGGGTTAGTCTATTCCACACATATTCACATAGAAAATGAACATGATATTTGGGGTTCCTACTCTTACTATTTTTCTATTTATTTATATAATAATAAGGTTACACTAAAATATTTTTGTTCTCTTTTTATCTACTTTAACTCCTATTTCCTCTATTACATTCAATCATACTAGTATTGTTCTTCCTGTAAGAACGTAATATCATGGCTAAATGACAACAATGTTCAATGCCATGAGGCCCAAATGATATTCATGCATTGGTCTTGAAATGCCATCAAACTGAGACTAGTCATTGTTATATAGTATCAAAGTTTCATTGATACTATTGGTCAGTATGATTTCTCATGTGAATTGATTAAAGATTGATAACCTATATATTTATAGGGTCCAATCATTATGTTTCATAGTGTATTGGCTAGTTTACTGTCCAATGCTATTTGCAAAATAAAATATAGTAAAATATAAAATAATGATATTTTCTATCTACTCCATTGTAAATAATAAAGACTGTAGAACTTTCCTTCCAATTTGAGTATTGGAAGTCTTTATTATTTATAGTGGATTAGATAGAAAAGATCAAAGTTTTATATTTTAATATATTTTATTTTTCATTGTATTTGATCAACAAATATAGTTTGATGATGATTCTTTGACTAGTGCTACAATATTAGTATCTCAGGGTATTATATATGTAGATATAAACTACATTTCTATGATGTTTGATGTTATACCCATCTCCACTAGTTATCACCATAATTGTTATTATTATGTACATGCAATATAGGGATACTATAGAGGTAAGGAGCAATGAGCAAAGAGACAAGATTTAAGGAAATGGACTTCAAAGAAAGGCATGACACTTTACTATAGATTCCCAAAATGAGATCACAGTCATGACTATTCAAATAAAAAATGATTAGTCTATGTCATAACCATGAAGGGGGCATTGAAATTAATAATAACAATGATAGGGTAGTATCTTTAAAAGATACATAAAGAAAAGTAACTGAGCATTCAAGAGGGCTTTTAAAATATCATAAATCTTGTCAAGGGTTCATTTTATTCATAGTAGCATGGTAAACTAATAAATATTTCCATCTCACAAATATTCAAAATAAGACAACCTACAAGTGTATTAGGGAGTGCATGGACAATATCTCAAGCAGCTACCACAATTAATTTCTTCAAGTGTTATGCAAGGTCATTGAAATCAAATGAATAAACTCATGCATAACCTAAAAGACAAAGGATAGTCAAGTTGCTAGAGGGTAGGTATCACGAAGGATATGGGATCACTGTCAACAAAGATTTGATGCACTTTTACATTTTTTGCTTTATTTTTCCTAATAAGGTCAAATACTTTCTTTTAGTGTCTGAATCTACCACATAGAGATTAAATATGCTTACTCTCAAATAAAGTTGAATTATATAAACAATAGTTAAATGCCTCCCTTAACATAAAGGAAAATCTAAAGTACTAAGGAATTTTATATCCTTAATAAGAGATTGGTTTTAACCAGTTAAAAACTTGAGAGGGTAATTTACAGGTTGCAAGGAAAGTTAAAAATTTATCATAAGTAGCTCAATCCAAAAGGAAAAAATTAAGCATGGAAAAGCATGAGTAGGTTGACTAGCTTCACTAAAAGCACAAGTTATTTTTTATAACATATTACTTGGATATTACTTGATAAGGTAAGGAGTTCTCTTTTCCACTTAGTTTCATATGGTGGCATATCTACACACAAATCACCAAATTGAAAAATAACTAAATAAATTGTATTACTTAATAAAGTTGTTAGAACATACCATTCATGTCAAAATCAACTCTTCTTACCACAAAAAGTTTGGTTTCCAATTTGAAAGGTTCATCTTTTGATTCCTGTACCAACTTCTGAAGGAATTTGGCAGCTTATACTTCTACATGAGGAGACAATTTCATCTTGTAAACTGTTCCAAAGTACATAACAAATAGAAATCATATAATCTACATGATACTTATAGCTTGCTAGATGTTTGGTAGCATCTAAAAATTTTAAGTGAACTGAGAAAAATAGAGAGGCCTTGACCTTCATTTTTTCATTTTTTAGTTTGTTGCTCTAAATATCTCACAATATTTACAAATTGGTTGCTTTCTTTCTTTCTTGTTCAAATAAAAAATAGATACATTTGTATAGATTCGAGATGAATTCAAGAACTTCAAGTAACAGATATACCATAAATGCATTTATAAGACACTGGCATCTAAGGTCTAAAATCTATTTCTAAAACTTGGCAAAGGGAAAAATACATCTTTATGAAGTAGTCTTCAAAAATTATAATAGCTAAATGGCTCTAACTATCCACTATCAAACATTACCAATTCTTTGTTCAACCCTCTAGGCCTGAATCTTGACAACTATTTCACTTTGCAGCTATCCCTATGCCTTTGATATTATCTAGTTATGGCTCCCAAATCTATTGAAAATTGATCATTAGGGTTAAAATTGAAACCTTGCAAATATAATCTTTGCCCAAATGCATCAAGAATTTTCCATCAGTTATAAACAATTCCCTTATAAAGAATTTGTGAAGTCAGGTCTAAAATTTGGAAATGAAATTTTGAAAATGCACAAGACTAAAAATGAAATCTGATGAGATGTTGCTTTGAAATATGATTTTCAAACCTGGAAGTACAAATCTGACTTCACAAATGAATTTTGGAAAAAGACACTTAATACCCTCAACCACCCGATATCTTCTTGATTTTTTTCTAATTTTCAACCCAAGAAAATCATCGAGCAAAACACTATCGCAATAGATAGTCGAGCTCATTTTTATTTATGCCAGCCATAATTTAACTTTGCAAGTCCATCAAAATTTCAGGAAAAATAAGGTTCATCAAAATTTCGACGAACATCAAGGATAAAAAATTTTAAAAATGCAAATTTCACACAAGTGCCCAATGATACATCTGATTATATAGCTTTTGTCAAACATTTTCATCGGATTTTGCAATCAAATGAGTTAGTGTCTATAGGGAGCCTAGCAAGAGAAATTCACCTTAAAGAAATACCCTTTCTTTGCACATCTTTGTGTTACGTTGTGGGAATACCAAAAAATGGTGGTTCATTTCAGGGGATCCTCCTCATGCTCTTGCTCTGAAGGAAAATCTATTGTGTCTATTTTAGGAAAAGGAAAATTTGTTGCAAATGTAGTCACTGTGACTAACGATCATGGCCATAGATGCAATTTTTTTTTTATGAAGTTAGCAAAATATTATTCTTCTATCTTACAAAACTTATTGAAGGACAAGATCATAACTTTGGAAAATCCTCAACCTTTAAAGGAACCTTATCCTGATTGATATGACGGGAATTACTTTTGTCTATACCATCATGTTAATAGGCATGATACTGAGCAGTGCATGTGCCTATGTCATGAGATATAGGATCACATCGATGATCATACCATCTATCTCGATGAGAAGAAACAAAACATAAATAAGTCGGTAGCGAAGGCCAATAGTGATGGTTAGAAGAAAAATAGGATTCATCAATGTGAAATGAATCAAGACAATGAACGACTGAGTTTTTCCACACAAAACATGCAAATATTAGAGCCAAAATATGCAAATAACAATCAGAAACTAACCCTAACTATTATAGAAACTATGAGGGGAGTTTTGAGAGCTTAAAATGGTGTGTACCTTGCTGCAAGAAACCTATTTTTAGGGCACAAGGCACCCATTCGCCTTTAGTGGTGAATCAGTCCCTCTTAGGGTTTCTGAAGTTGAGATCTAGGTTATTTTCATTGATGTTTGCACTCTCATATCCTCAGTTGTTAGCTCTTGAAAACCTATTAAAAAAATTGGAGCTTAGATTCTTTGTTGTTGCACTCTAAAGTTCAATCTTGCAACTTGACAACTTTGACATTTTTTCTCTAAACTTCTTCTCCACTTGATCTCCAGCCTATAAATCTACAAATACACTTTCAAGGGAAGAAAAAATTGTTGGTTATTTGTGAATAGGGGTTTTTCTAAGTCAAACCCCTTGTAGGTAATTAAACCAAATGATGAAATAATGTAATTGAAGCATGAATATTAAATGATGTAATTGATACATTGGAAGTTGTCTTGGAAGATAAATGTGCAATCTAACATGTAGTGGCCATGAAGAATGTAGATCTTGATCTTAAGTAACATGTGAAAAATTCTTGTAAGTAGACATTCAAAGCTACATCCACTATCTTAGCTCAACAACATACATGAATGAACTAAACCCTTGACATGATGAAATGATCTTGAATTTCTGCAATAAAACTTTGATAATCTACCTTGAAATTCCTTTGAACTTCTCTTGTAAAATCTTGTGAACTCAAACTTTCTATAATTCATGAATGCTTGGAAGTATAGGATGAAACTATGTGAATTAACCCCATATTTATGCTAAATCAAGATATTAACCTTGAAATGCAAACGATTCAAGCCGACACTAGATCTAGAATCAAACATTATTAAAATCTTGTTAGAATGAAATTCAAAAAGGGGGTCCTCATTAAGGGAGGACTCATTCGCCACATAGGATGAATGGGTCTTGGCATTGTTTTCTAGGAAATTTCCTTTGACGAAGGAAAGTACATCAAAAACCCATGTAAAATCTGCAAATAAAGGGGTGTCCTATAGAGGGAGGACCCATTTGCTACCTAGGGAAAATGGGTCCTAGCACTAATTTTTAGGACCTCAAATTTTTGTAGTTAAATGTTATGTAATTTGAATTATGGGTTTCAGGATAGATCTTCAGGAGGTGTCACAAATAAGTCTTAAATTTGAATTAAAGGGGATAATTAACTCTAATTAACCACAATTAATTAAAGAGACCCTAGATAAATGTGAAAGTGTGTTTAAAAACTTTACAACACTTGACAGAGGGTACGAATTAAGTACATTATATTAAAATGGGGTCCAAGATCCATGTGAATGTGTTACAACACATTACAAAATTAAACCTAGGAAAAATTAGGTTAATGCAATGATAATTTTTCCAAAATCAAGTAAGGAAAAATGATACTTTTTTCGTTACTACATTTTTCCCCCACTTTAGTGAGAGGATGAACCCATGTCAATCTCACACTAAAGTATACATTCAAGACTCTTAAGTGTGTAGCAATAAGAAAGATACATAATCATACCCTATCAAAGGCCAATAAAAATAGACAAAATAATCAAGAACAACCATCTCAAGGCGATGTGGAATGGGGTTGTTTGTCCATAACATACATTGCTCACTCTGGGGTAGTGGAACCTTAGTCTATCCACTAGGTGAGTTGTCTCAAAATATGTGTATGCTCACTGTAAGGTAGTGGAACTTTAGTTTTTCCATTAGGTGAGTTATCCCAACAAGGTGGAAAATGAGAGAATCATATTAGCCTCTCACACCATATCAAATTTTTCCTCCTAAAATTTTTGATAAGGAACCACAATGTAATGCTTTTTGTTATGTTTTTGAATGTCATGTTTGTAATTTTTGTTAAATGGGATTTTTATTTGTTCATTTAAGGTATTATTCTTAGGGATAATTGTGCCTAATGTCTCCAAGAGAGGACAATTCAAGGGTATTAGACAATCACTCATCATATGCCTCATTCACATGATGCCATGAAGGGGGATTGTACACTCTTGGAGGGCATTAAACCAAATGGCACCAACAAGAAGAGGACATGTCACAAGAAAAAATTAAATCGCACAATGAAACATGAGTGTAAATGTATGCCCCCACTTTAAAGCATTTTCTAAGACCATTGTTGTGAGAAATTTCTTTAAAGTAGCAAATTTTTTTGCCTAAGACATGAGAGCTTTCCTCAAAAACTCTATGCCAGGTCATATTTTTCTGAAATAAGCTACAAAATGAAATAGGAAGGAAGGGTTTCTGCCATAAATACTTAAGGGATCTATAGATTTGGGGTTACTATTTCTTTGCTACAATGTTGTCATAGATCATGGAATTATCATCATTCACCAAATACTCATAGAATTGGATGAATGACACAAAGAGATTTAAAATAAGGGAAATATCCTTTCGGGTCAAAATGGAAGAGACCTAAATTTCTAGACACCTTGCATCATCCCCAAAAGGAAAACACAAGATAAATGAAAAAGATAAAAGAAAATATTTTGGGTCAACATGGAAGAGACCTGAATGTCTCAACGCCTTGCAACATGCCCAAAAGGAAAAAAAATATAAATGAAAAAGATAAAAGAAAATATTTTGGGTCAACATGGAAGAGAAATGAATGTCTCAACACCTTGCATCATCCCCAAAAGGAAAACACAAGACAAACAAAAATGCTTACAACATAGAGAAGAATGTAGGTACATATAGAGGAATGCACAAAGAGAGAGGGAAGGAGATACATCAAACAAAACATGGGGGTCACATTACACAAATGTAATCACATAAAGAAAATATGAAAATGAAAAAGACTAGTTAGGCACATGCGAGTCAACCTAAGGAAAGTTATCTACATCACAATCTTGGTCAGTATTAATGAAAGGCAGACAACTAGCCAAACGGACAAGAACAAGTGCCAAACTAGGGGAAGGCTATCAAATTCATTCTGCCACTTAGTGCAAGGAAAGAATGAGCCAAGATAGGTTATGAGAATAATCTCCTTGCATCAAAGATAATGATTTGCAATAAGTGTAAAACATGTAATAGTGAGCATTTGAGATCGTACAACTATTACATGGCAAGGAGTGAAATGCATGCTTTAAGGGACTATTTCTATGATGTCAAGTTGTTTAAATATGAACTATAAAGCATGAAAATCCTTAGTGTTATGTCCAATCTTTCTATGGTATTGAAAACGTGGAAGCTTTTCATCTTTAGGATATAGTTTTTGTGTTTCTCACATGGGTGGTAATGTTATAAGTCCTCAGTGTAGAAGTATCTATAAATTCCTTTCAATTTCAGTTGGTGGATAAGGGAATTGAAGTTTCTTTAGTTTGTAAGGCCTTATATTCTTTCTAGATTCACCAATTTCTCTAGGTGGATATAGGGTAGGAGGACCTGATATGACATTGTATTATTTATCATTGTCAGTAGAAGGCATTGGTTGCTCTTTAGGAAGGAGGACATTAATGTCACGAGGAGGATATACGACCATCCTATTATAGTTACTAGGAAGTGGTTGTTCTTTAGGAAGGAGGATGCTTATGTTAGGAGGAGGATCTTGATATCCTAACCCTTTGGTATTTTCAATTGGAATTTTCGCTAGAAATTGATGAATTTCATGTTCACTTGTTGTATCATATCCTTGCTTACTTAAGATCATGAATTTGTTTCCATCTATCTCCTCAAGGTTAATTGATGTGTTAGTTACTTTGTTAACATAGGATGGTTGAATTTTTTATTTCTTAGAGGAGCTAGGTTCACCTATGGTAGGGAACTTAGGATTAACTTTTTTTTCAACTTCAAGGTGGAAATAACCAAACACCTAAAGTGATGGGATAATGGGGGGTGTTGGTTGTCTCATGGATGGGTAAAAGGATGCATTATTCTCAAGATTATTAAGACAATCATTTATGAAGTTTTTCATGTTGTCATCATCTTCTCCAATGATTTCAACATCATGAGGAGGACATGCATTAGGAGTTGTGTGAGCATGAGTAAGTTCAATTTCATTAGGATCATTTTTAAAAACATAACCTGGAACATCAACCTAAGAGAACAAGGACTTCCACACATTGCTTAAACAATTATCTATTTTCAGAATTTCAGATCTAAAAATGGTAATTTTCTAATTAAAAAATACAATAAAATAAAAATGAAATGTTCTAGATGCAATTTTGAATCTTGACAATGCATTCAAATGAAGCAATTTAAGCTATATGCAATGAATTTGATGAAATAGAAAATCGGGAAATTGAAACAGGAAAGTAACAACAACAAATAGAAGCCTAAAATTGAGATTTTAATTTCTAAAAAATCAAATTAGTAGCTAATAGGGACTCATTCACTAGTAAGGGTGAATGGGTCCTGGTTAGGTTTTTGTGAGATGTTTTTGTTGATTTCAAAGTGGTTTTTAATGCCTTTTTAGATGCCTAAAGCTTCAAGTTGGACCTATCTAGGGACTGATTCACTAGTGAAGGATAATGGGTCTTGGTTAGGTGCTTTTAAACTATTTTTGAATTATTTTCATGCTTTCAGTAATGTTTTTCAGTTCCAGGTCAAAGGCAATAAGTTTCAATTTCAGATTTTCAAGAAATGCAATGTGAAAATGCAATGAAAAGATGAATGCAAAGACCTATGTTGAAATGCAATTTTGTTTTTAGTTTCAAATGAAAATAAATTAGATCTAAATGATATGCACAATGAAATTTGTTTTTATATTTTTTAGATTTAGAAAGATGCAAAACAATGCAAATCTAAACCCTATATGAGATGAAAGATTTCAATACAAGACAAGAAACCCTAAGTAAAATCTAATTCAATGAAAGATCTAATATAGGATTTAATGGAAGAATTAAAATTAAAAAATTGCAATATTCAATGAGTCAGGTTCACCAAAATGTTTAGAAGAAAAATAGGGTTCATCAAAGTGAAATGAATCAAGATAATGAACCACTAAATTATTCCACACAAAACATACAATTATGAGAGCCAAAATATGAAAATAACAATAAAAAAACTAACGCTGACTATTATAGCAACTATGAGGGGTGTTTTTAAAGCTTAAAATGGTGTGTACCTTACTGCAAGAAACCTATTTTCAGAGCACAAAGGACTCATTAGCCTTTAGTGGTGAATGGGTCCCTGTTAGGGTTTTTGAAACTGAGATCTGGGTTATTTTCATCGATGTTTCCACTCTTAGATCCTTAGTTATTAGCTCTAAAAAACTGGTAATAAATTTTGTAGCTTCAATTATTTTTTCTAGCACTATGAAGGTCAATTTTGCAACTTTTCAACTATGAATGTTTTTCTCTAAACTTCTTCTCCACTTGATCTTCAACCTATAAGTATGCAAATACACTTTAAAGGGAAAAAAATAAATTGTTGGTTGCTAGTGAATAGGGGTTTTCCTAATTCAAACCCCTTGTAGGTAATTAAACCAAATGATGAAATAATGTAATTGAAGCATGAACATTAAATAATGTAATTGATACACTGGAAGTTGTCTTAGAAGATAAATGTGCAATCTAACATGTAGTGGCCATGAAGAATGTAGATCTTGATCTCAAGTAAGATGTGAAAAATGCTTGTAAATAGATATTCAAAGCTACATCCATTATCTTAGGTCAACAACATGCATGAGTGAGCTAAACCCTTGACATGTTGAAATGATCTTGAATTTCTGTAATAAAACTTTGATAATCTGCCTTGAAATGCCTTTGAATTTCTCTTGTAAAATCTGGTAAACTCAAACTTTCTATAATGCATGAATAATTGGAAGTATAGGATGAAACTGTGTGAATTAACCACACATTTATACTAGATCAAGAGATTAACCTCAAAATTGAAACAATTTAAGCTGACACTAGATTTAGAAATAAACATTATTAAAATCCAGCCATAATGAAATTCAAAAAGGGGGTCCTCATTAAGGGAGGACCCATTCACCACCTATGGAAAATGATTCCTAGCACTATTTTCTAGGACCTTGCCTTTGGGGAATGAAAGTACATCAAAAACACATGTACAATATGCAAAGAAAGGGGGGTCCTATATAGGGATGACCCATTTTCCACCTATGGAAAATGGGTCCTAGCACCAATTTCTAGGACCTCAAATTTTCCCAATTAAATTTTATGTAATTTTAGTTATGGGTTTAGGGATAGATATTTGGAAGGTTTTATAAATAAGGCTTAAATTTGAATTAAAGGGGATAATTAACTCTAACCACAATTAATTGGGGAGACCCTAGATGAATGTGAAAGTGTGTTAAAACACTTTACAACAATTAAAAAGGGGCCCAAGATCAATGTGAATGTGTTACAACACATTACAACATTAAACAAAACATACAATTATGAGAGCCAAAATATGAAAATAACAATAAAAAAACTAACGCTGACTATTATAGCAACTATGAGGGGTGTTTTAAAGCTTAAAATGGTGTGTACCTTACTGCAAGAAACCTATTTTCAGAGCACAAAGGACTCATTAGCCTTTAGTGGTGAATGGGTCCCTGTTAGGGTTTTTGAAACTGAGATCTGGGTTATTTTCATCGATGTCTCCACTCTTAGATCCTTAGTTATTAGCTCTAAAAAACTGGTAATAAATTTTGTAGCTTCAATTATTTTTTCTAGCACTATGAAGGTCAATTTTGCAACTTTTCAACTATGAATGTTTTTCTCTAAACTTCTTCTCCACTTGATCTTCAACCTATACGTATGCAAATACACTTTAAAGGGAAAAAAATAAATTGTTGGTTGCTAGTGAATAGGGGTTTTCCTAATTCAAACCCCTTGTAGGTAATTAAACCAAATGATGAAATAATGTAATTGAAGCATGAACATTAAATAATGTAATTGATACACTGGAAGTTGTCTTAGAAGATAAATGTGCAATCTAACATGTAGTGGCCATGAAGAATGTAGATCTTGATCTCAAGTAAGATGTGAAAAATGCTTGTAAGTAGATATTCAAAGCTACATCCATTATCTTAGGTCAACAACATGCATGAGTGAGCTAAACCCTTGACATGATGAAATGATCTTGAATTTCTGTGATAAAACTTTGATAATCTGCCTTGAAATGCCTTTGAATTTCTCTTGTAAAATTTGGTAAACTCAAACTTTCTATAATGCATGAATAATTGGAAGTATAGGATGAAACTGTGTGAATTAACCACACATTTATACTAGATCAAGAGATTAACCTCAAAATTGAAACAATTTAAGCTGACACTAGATCTATAAAAAACATTATTAAAATCCAGCCATAATGAAATTCAAAAAGGGGGTCCTCATTAAGGGAGGACCCATTCACCACCTATGGAAAATGATTCCTAGCACTATTTTCTAGGACCTTGCCTTTGGGGAATGAAAGTACATCAAAAACACATGTACAATATGCAAAGAAAGGGGGGTCCTATATAGGGATGACCCATTTTCCACCTATGGAAAATGGGTCCTAGCACTAATTTCTAGGACCTCAAATTTTCCCAATTAAATTTTATGTAATTTTAATTATGGATTTAGGGATAGATATTTGGAAGGTTTTATAAATAAGGCTTAAATTTGAATTAAAGGGGATAATTAACTCTAACCACAATTAATTAGGGAGACCCTAGATGAATGTGAAAGTGTGTTAAAACACTTTACAACAATTAAAAAGGGGCCCAAGATCAATGTGAATGTGTTACAACACATTACAACATTAAACCTAGGAAAAATTAGGTTAATCCATTGATAATTATTCCCAAATCAAGTAAGGAAAAAGGATACCTTTTTTGTTACTACAAGTGAGTTGCAGATTTACATAGATCCATTTTTGTCCCATTCTGCAAACTTGAATATTGACCCATTTGATGCTTCTTATAAGCCTTTGGCGAATGTTAATATGGTTTCAATTAATCCTCTCCTACAACCTGTGACTGGTTCATTGGATGTGATTTTCACCTCACAAGACTTGCCTTTGAATAATAATCCCTCTCCTCTATGCCTTCCCTCTCGCCTCAATGGAAACATTGTGACAAGAGTCCTACTTGACCCCGTGAGCTAAGTAATTATTATTATAGAGGAGACATTATGACTAAATTTATTACAGAGGGAGGAATATGAGGAAACAAATTCTATCATACGTACACATGACAGTCTCTGTCTTAAGCTATATGGCTCTATAACTCTTTCCATCCTAGTTAGACCTATGTGTTGAGAAGTTGTTGAGAAGATTAAATTTGGTATTATTGTCATTGATGTCAAAACTTGGGATCCGAAAGGTTGTTCTCTGGATGATATATAGAAATGATCTAATTTTCCATGTGCTATGATGTTGTGTAGTATGAATTTTATCCTTGATCCGGATATGACAGTACTCCTTTTTGGGTCACCCATGAAAGATAGTTCATGCAAAATAATGAAGACTAATCTTTTGGTGTTGGTTGTGCAAGTAACATGGGTAGAAGATTCTTGACCAAATCTACTACAAAAAAATATTGTGCTATAAATCAGAATTGAATTCATGCATATGTAGATGTAGCTTCATCAGTTCATGTTTTATCAGTAAGACTATTTTGTAATCATATACTTTTGTGTTAGTTGGGATGTGAGCCCACCGATAGTGACCCTTATCTGTAGTGAGAAATTTGGAAGTGAGCCTTTGTAAAGACCACCTTAACTAGTGTCACCTTAATCAGTGTTCTATAATTGAGAATTAGCGTTCTCCATGGTTTTTCCCATATTAGGTTTCCATGTAAATTATAGTGTTCATTGTGTATGGTGTTGTCATGTGATTTCATGTTCATATCTGTTTTAATTAAATTATCTGATTGATTTAAGATTTCTCTAGATTAATTAAAGTCAAGAAAATTATTTTATGATAACTAATTCATCCCCCCTCTCAGTTATCAAGATTGTTCAACACTAGGGCTATGGATACAAATTTCAATGAAATTCTAAAATTTGACTTGTTCAGGGTGAAGTTGGGCATCCTGTGGCTAGCTTCCATGAACGAAATCACTTTTATTATTCAAAAATGTTTATTCTTTTCTCAGAAAGGTGGTGTGCATGTTGTGCATGACACTAGATATCATCCATTGGTATCCCATGGGGATTATTCCTTGGATAATTTTTGGCTTACCTCAATTGGTCTGCTCCCTCCTAGGATGGACCTGCTTTATCAAAATTAAATGAAGTATAAAACCATAGGAAAAGGATAGTCAAAAGTGATTCACCTAGTAGCATAGTAACAAGCTGCCTCTTCCTCTCAAAAGGGAAAGGACAAGCTTTCTCGTCCTTAGGGCACCAGTTCTGCCTCCCTTCTTGAAGAGGAGCTTTGGGTGACTACTCCTAGTTTTTGGTGGTACCTATTGTGCATAAAGCTAAGATTGGGGTATTTGACCTTCCTAACTTACCCATGGGCCCTCATGCTAGTACATATGGTAAGGGGAAGGGACCCCATGGGGAGTCCTCTATGTCTCGACCTCCATGGCCTCCTACCGCTCTTGCCCCTAAGGAAGTGAATGGAAAGAGGCTTGTCACTAAATAATTGGAGTCGAATCCCCCCACTATTACTTCAATATCTTCTCAATCTCTCCCTCCCACTCCCATACAAGAGTCTCTCCCTCCACCAAAAACAGCCATGATGGACACTCTGATGGTTGAGCAAGATTCCTCTATTCCATCTCATCTTTTGGCCTCTAGCTCCTGGAGTTGTCAGAACCACCTTGCGCATAAGCACGATTTTTAGAAAAAGGATCTAGCCTCTGAGTAGACCAACCTACAAAGGAAGGAAGGGAAGTTGGAAGTTCCTACTCTAGAACCTTATGCTACATCTTCCTCTCCCATCCCCTCCACTTAAGTTCCATCAACCTCGATGCTGCTTTTGGCTCCTACTGTGACCGTAAATGACCCTCACCTAGAAAAGGTGTAGGTGTGTATTTCTCCTTCAATTGAGTCGCTTCTTCTAATGTCCCTCCTAAACATGCCACCATTCTCAAATCTTGTGGATATTCCAAACACCCTAGTGTTTTCCACCATGTTCTTCTCATCCTCCTCCATGCCTTCTACCTCATCTATGGGGATCTCACATCCTCTAACAAAACAAAAGATGAAGGATGGCCTTGCTAGTAATGGCGGTTGAAAGAGGACTCCACCTTCTTAAAAAGGTGGTTTTGCATTGTGTCATCCTAGTGATAGAATAAGTCTCAACATCCATGGATTTCATCATTGCTCCCAAGTCACTCGGTGAGCCTAGTAGTGGATCTTGGGCATCGCCTCCCTCCTTCATTAAGGAAACACATGACACTCCTATGAAGTGCATGTTTAACTCTCTAGACTATTGGGAAAATGTGTCTCAACCTTGCAATTATATATGATTTATTGATAGGATGTATTTTGGTATGTGGCGACTGATCATGCAAATACTGTACACTCGTAAAAAAAAATTGCTGACACATCAAGGATATTTCCTGTTGACATGTCAAGGATTTTTCCCACTCACACATCAATATTTTTCCATTAACACATCAAATTAAAAAAAACCTTGTAAAACCCTAATTCTAGAAGGTTCTAAAAATCTTGTTATAAGCGGGTGGTATGTAGGTAGACATGTGTATACTTTGAGAGTCTGATAGCGGTTGGGTTGCCTCTTGATCTCTGGTGGTGATAATACTATGAGAATATTTCTCTGCAAGTATGTTGTTATCTTTTGATTTATGAATAATATATTGGGTGGCTTTTGGAGTGTGGGGTATTTCTCCTGAAAGGGTTTTTCCCACATAAATCATTGCTTTGTGGTATGCATGACATTTGTGTTTATTTATGTTCAAGTTTTTGTAAATGCCAAATATTTGTAATTTTTTTGCATTATATTCCTCTCAAGTTTAGTGTAGGAATTTTTTCTACTACCTTAGCTTCCTTACAAGTGGTATCAAAGCCCGATCACCTTTGGCTTCAATTGTGGGTTGTTGGGTTTTTTGAACTAATCTAGTTTTGAGTTGGAGCTTGTGCAAAAGGAACTTCATGATCTTGTTGTAGGAATTTTTTGATGGAAAGTTCATCGGGGAGAATAGAGGTGGAGAAAAAATTTTGAAATAATTTTGAGATGTGGAAGCTAAAGATGGAGGATTTGTTGATAGATTGAGATCTGTGGGATGATGTTGATGAGAATGTTTCAAGGCCTACAAATCCTACTCAAGCTACTCAATATGATGTTATGGACTGTAAAGCGAAGGGTCTAATCTGATTGTGCCTAGCATACTCTATTTTAATCAATTTCCATGAAGATACCTTTGCACATAAACTATGGAAGAAGCTTGGTGAGATGTATCAAGTCAAATCTTTAGTGAACATGAATTTATTGAGAAAGAAATTGAATTCCTTGAGAGTGGAAGAGGGTAGGATAATTACAGACCACTTTGAAGCATTTGATATGTTGGTGCTTAGTTGGCATCAATGTTGAGAAGTTGTTAACTTGGAATTGTTGTCATTGATGTCAAAACCTAGGATTTTGAAGGTTGTGCTCCAGATGATATACAAAAATGATCTACCCTATTGTATGCTATGATGTTGCATAATATGGATGTCATCCTTAATCCATATATGGTATTACTTCTTTTTGGGACATCTGTGGAAGACAATTAAATGCAAAATAATGAAGACTAATCTTTTGATATTAGTTGTTATGCCTAAAGCTCATTAAGGGTATCCTTGCTATCCAGACATTCATGTATCATGTTACAATTTTTGGTATGTCTAATTGCATTCCTTTGGTTGATACTAAAATTGATGCTAATCAAGATTTGGTCTTGGTTGTGGCATTCCAATCAATTGATGTTGATCAATATTTGGTCTTGGTTGTGGCATTCACACCAACTCTGGAATATATCTCATGTAAGTCAAAGTTTGATATCTTTTTGTAATAATGCTATATCTTATGTATGACCTATTTATGGGTCCCGATCTAACATGGTAAGATCTTTATGTGTGACCTATATTTTGAGTCTAGTGCTAGTTTTCCAAGCCTTATTGAATATTTCAAGGTTGTTCTTCAAGCCAACATTTTTTTCTAGGATGACTCATTTTGTTCTTCGACTATATATGTATATATATAGAACATATTTTTGGTGTACCAAACAAGAAGTGTGGAATGTACAAATAGTGATAAGGGTGTGATGGATTGTGTGACAATAAATAGAGATGGAAGTGAAGGAAAGTATCAAGAAGGAGTAATCTGTATTGCAGAGGTTGTGCAAGTAAAGTAGGAAAAATATTCTTAACCGGATCTATTGCAAAAATATATTGTGCTCTTAACCAGAACTGAATTCATGCATATGCAGATGCAATTTCATTAGTTCACATTTTTTCTATTTTTTGATCAGTGGTTTTTGTACTAATCGAGTAGTGAGTCCACCGACAGTGAGCCTTACCTACAGTGAGCATTTTTGGTAGTGATCCCTTGTAAAAATCACCTTAACTGGTGCTTTATAATTGAGAATTATCATTCTTCATGGTTTTTCCCATCTTGGGTTTCCACGTAAATTCTGGTGTTTATTGTGCATGGTGTTGTAAAGTGCTTGCATGTTCATATTTTTTTTGATTAATATCTGATTGATTTATGATTTCTCTGGATTAGGTAGAGAAAGGAAAATCATTTTTTGATAACTAATTCAACCCCCTCTCAATTATCTGGATTGTTTAACAATTGGTATCAAAGCCTGGTCCCTTGAAGATAGAGCTTAACCACTTGAGCAAGATCTTGGTAGTTTGAACATATGGCAAGAGATTATTACTTTGAGGAAGAACTGAAGTCAATATTCAGTGATATGGAAAGTAAAGAATCTGAAAATGAGGAATTGAAATAAAACATCAAGGAGGAAAGTTCTTTTATCTCAAAGCTAAGGGAGAAAATCTAGAAATTCAAAGTAAGACACAAATAATTCAGTGATGAATTAAAGGAGTCAAAGGAAAGTGTTGCAAATCTAAAGTTTTAGTTGGATGAATGCAAGAATATAGAAGAAAGTATCAAGGACACCATCAAATATAAAATGGAAGAATGGAAAAAGACAGAAGCAAATCTCAAATATACCATCAAACATAAAATGGGAGAATGGAAAAATATTGAATAAAATATCAAGGATACCATCAAACAAAAATTGGAAGAAAATGAGAAGTTAGATCAAGAGTTAAGAGGAATGAAATCAAACTCAAGATTTTGTGAAAGTAGCATGATTTTTTATAGTAAAAAATTCACTACAAAAATGTCACAAGGATAAGGGAGGACTCGACTTCACAAGGGAAAGCTCAAATTAGAATACTAAGGGTAAAGACAAAGTAGTTGAAGCTAAAGAAAGATTTGGTGTAACAAGCAAGGTCTAGAACTCTAGAACATATACAAAAAGGCCTTTGGTTAGGAAAAAAAATGCTAAAAGGTATTTATCATTTAATGTTCATTTTTTTCTATGCAAAAATTTTGGACATAAGGTTGTATATTGTAGAAGCAAGAAGGAACCAAGTATTCAATGCTTTAACTACCACAAGTTCAGTCACAAAGAAAGTTAGTGTAGAAGTCAGTTATCGAGTTCAGCTAGAGGGAATGGAATGAATAATATTTTTCATGATTATTGCTACTTATGCCATGGTTATGGTCATAAAGCTAATCAGTGTAGATCTAGGGTTCACTCAGTTAAGTTTGAGAAAAGATGTTACAAGTGCAATGAATCCAAACATTATGCTAACACATGCAAATATGTTGCTCTGTAAAATCATGAAAACAAAAAGAAGATTGTAGAGTCAGATTAATCTAAGGAGAAAGTCATCATGGTTTGGAAGAAAATGGAAACAAGTGTGGAGAGCTCTTTTGTGGTAATAGATCTTGGTACAAGATCTTCTGGAATATGAGCCTACTACTTTGGCTTAGGGGGAGTTTTGTAATTCATATCCTATTGGTTCCCCCTTTCTAAAATAATTTTGAGGTGTGTTCAGCATGACTAAGCTGGATCCACTTGGTGATGTATGATGAAGCTTAATATAGTTGATTGAAAAGAAAACTACAATTTGTGTCATCATCGATGAATATTTTGGCAATGAAATCATCATGAGCAATTATGGACAAAAGATAGATTTTTCAAATCATTTCTCATAGTTTGCAGAAGAAGAGGTTTTTGTTGAGTGATAAAAGATTGAAGGATCTAGGCACGACAATGGAATCCATATTGGTTGATAGTGAATCTAGCGGTTGTATTCCACTAAAGTTGAAGGGAGTAGAGTTTTCCAAATTTTATTAGAGGAAGATGAAGGAAATAGAACTAGGGTTCAAGGTTGATGAATTGCAGAATGTATGCACCTGGGGTATGGATCTGTGGGGAGAATTCCCATAGTTTTCCAATAAAGAGTCTATATTACTCCTATTGAGTTGATTCAAGGATGGCAGCATCATTTTGGACAATCCCTATCTGACCACTAAGGAATCCATTGAAGCTATTATGGGATTATACAGAGTTGGTGACCTCCCTTAGAAGAAAACAATGAAATACAAAGATGTGGAGAAAATTATTGGTATCAAAAAATACCCCCAAGCTCTACTAATAAATACCATTGTTGATACTGCAATAAGAAATTTTTCTTATGGTATCTCATAAAAAATCTATTTCTGAAATCATGAAGGTTCCACATCTTCTATTGCTGTGTATCTTGCACATAAGATGGTGAAGGAAAATCAACATTTTGACCTATGTAGCCTGGTAATGGAAAACCTAATTGACAATGTTAGAATGTCTTTTTTTGAGGGTTATCCCTTCTGGTTTGGATCTCTATTCATGTGTTTAGTATTGTACTTTCTGAATTTGTTACCATCAAAGGATAATGTCAAGTAGAAGTTCAAAATCCCTATCAGAAATAAAGTTTACAGATACTTAGAACGTTTGGAAGATAAAGAAAATACATACAAAGTTTATTTCTCATCCTTGTAGATGGAGTTGTGCTCCAGTGTGATAGTGTCTAATGATATTCCTATCAGTCATTTTGAGGAGGGTTCCTCCACCAGTAAGAGGAAGTTAGAGGTTGTCATTGGTGGTTCCTCTCTAGAACCTAAAAAGAAGAAAATTAACTCAAAGGATCTCATCAATATCTTAGAAGAGAAGGAGAAGGAAGAAGAGTTTCTACTTGATACAAGTGAAGTCCATTTAGTGTTGAATGAGGGTGATATGAATAATATTAGTGAAATATGGAATGCATGCTCTCTAGTTAGTAGACCTAGAGTTGAAGATGCCTTGGTTGATTATCTACTCAGAAAGGGTATTATTATTTTTGTTGTTTCTAACACATTATCGGATGATTTGGTAGAATTTTTTGAAGAAATATTTTTGTACGTGGGATTTGAAGGAGATAAATCCAAAGCTATAATTGAAAGAAGGTGTGTCATAGCCAAAAAAAATTTATCCAAACACATTGGTGAGACACGAGAATGCATTAAGGAAATGGCTGACATCTACAAATATTGTCTTTGGTGGCTTGGTGTTGTTGATAATATTAGAAGAAGAATTGAAGCTATTGAGTCTAAATTGAATGATATTGGGAAGTGTTTTGAATTCTTCAAGGATAAAGATGGAAAAAAAAGACTAAGAGTTGGTGAGCTACAAGCTGAGTTATTGTTTACTCAGAGATAGAGGGAAGACTCGATTAAAACTTTCTAGTTGGTCAAAGAAATTGTTGAGGTCTAGTTGGATCGTCTCTCCGGGATACTTTCTGATGTAGTGGATTGTGAACAATGGTGCCTGTCTCTGGATTGGTCATCTTCATTTGGGATGTTGGTTCTACAAGAAAGTGTGTGTGCAAGAATGGTTTTTGTAGTGCAAGCCTGGAAGAGGATTCTTCCAATTGTGAGAGAAAGGTGCAAGAAAGCTTTTCATGTGAAAAGTGTTATTTTTTCTTGATTTTTGAATGTTCTTATTTTGGCCCTTGTTTTTTGATGGAAAAAAGGGGGAAAAAGGAAGAGAAAAACAAAAAAAAGGACGATTTGAATTCATTAACAAAGGGGGAGTGCTTGGAGTTTTTTCAGCCTGGAGTCTTAGATTTTTTCTTGTTTTTCCATCAATGCCAAAGGGAGAGATTGTTGAGAAATTGTTCACTTGGCATTGTTGTCATTGATGTGAAAATCTGGGATTCAGAAGGTTGTGCTTTGGGTGATATACAAAAATTATCTATCTTATCATATCATATGATGTTGCATAATATGGATGTCATCCTTGATCTGGATATGGTAGTACTTCTTTTTAGGACATTTGTGGAAGACGGTTAAAATAAAAATAATTAATACTAATCTTTTGATATTGGTCATTGTGCCTAAAGCTCATTTTGGGTATCCTTTCTATCCGAACATTCATGTAGCATGTTGCAAGTTTTGACATGTCTAATTGCATTCCTTCAATTGATACTAAAATTGATTCTAATAAATATTTGGTCTTGGTTGTGGCATTCCTATCAATTGATGTTGATCAAGATTTGGTCTTGGTTGTAGAGTTCCCATCAGCTCCAGAATATATCTCATGTAATTCAAAGTTTGATATCTTTTGGTAATAATTCTATATCTTATGTATGACCTATTTATGGATCCCAGTGTAATGTGGTAAGAAGATATTTATGTGCCACCTATCTTTTGGGTCTAGTTCTAGCATGCCAAGCCTTATTGAATATTTCAAGGTTGTTCTTCAAGTTGACATGTTTTTCTAGGCCAACTCATTTTGTTCTTCGAGTATATATATGTATATATATGTACATATATGTATATATATAGAACATATTTTTGGAGTACCGAACAAGAAGTGTGGAATGTGTGAACAATGATTTAAGGGTGCAAAGGATTGTGTGACAAGAAGCAGAGAAGGAAGTGAAGGAAAGTATCAAGAAGGAGTAATCTATATTGCAGAGTTTGTGCAAGGAAAGTGGATTGATGATTCTTAACTACATCTTTTGTAGATAGATAATGTGCTATTAACTAGAACTAAATTCATGTATATGTAGATGCAACCTCATCAGTTCACATTTTTTCTATTTTATATTTGTGATTTTTGTATTAATCAAGCTGTGAGCCCACCACAATCAGCCTTACCTATAGTGAGCATTTTTGGAAATTATCCCTTGTAAAAATCACCTTAACGGGTGTCACCTTAACCGATGCTTTATAATTGAGAATTATCATTCTCTCCAGTTTTTCCAATCTTTGTTTTTCACGTAAATTTTGGTGTTTATTGTGCATGGTGTTGATAAGTGCTATCATGTTCATAGCTATTTTAATTAACATCTAATTGATTTAAGATTTCTCTAGATTAAGGAAAGAAAAGAAAAGTGTTTTGTGATAATTGATTCACCCCCCCTCTCATTTATCTAGACTATTCAATAATTATTTGGTGTCAAAATGGGTGAGGAAGAGAAATGTCAAATTTTGTTTTGTTCTTTGCCTAATTCATGGGATTCTCTTGTTATGGCTATTGGGATTAGTTATGTTATATTGAAGACTAAATATGTGGTGGGTTCTTTTCTTTTTGAAGAGATGAGGAGGAAGGTATCCATCAGTGCCAAGGAGGCCCTAAATTTTCATGGAATACCCAAGGAAAAAGGAAAGAAGAATAAGAAGTGTGATAAATACAAGTCCAAGGGGAGATCTAAGTCTCCCAAAAAGTCCAAAGTTATTGGCTAGAACTATGGTAAGCTTGGACATGTTCATAAGGACTGCAAATAAGCAAAAAAGAAGAAAAAGTAGAAATTTGATTATGATTCTAAGTCCAAGAAGGAATATGGTGATGTGTTCATTGTAGCTTTGTAAAATCATGCAGGTAATGATGCATGGTTAATTGGCTCAAGTGCATCTTTCCATATGACCTTTAATAGAGATTGGTTTTCTCAATATGAAGAATTTGATGGAGGTAAGGTGTACTTGGGTGATGATTCTCATTTAGACATTTTTGGCTGTGGTAAAGTTAAAATAAGGTTTCTTGATGGTAGAATAAGAAAGATTAATGGTGTGTTACATATCCCTGGCTTAGCATGAAATTTTTTATGTATGATAAAACTAATAGATGGAAGCGTGCTATTAGTATTTTATGATGTAGGATGCAAGATGGTTAGAGGTGCTATGGTGATTTCTATAGGTGTCAAATATGGCACATTATATAAGCTTGATGCATGCACTGTTGAGTGAAATAGTACTTCTATGAAAATAAAGTCTATGGAAGAAGTGAGGTTTTCTCCTTCAATAGATGGTCATGGATTTTGGGTACCCGAGGGTGCTCTTTATTCTAAGAAAAAGTTTCCTACAGAGAAAACTATGATATAGCATTAGAGACTTGGCCACATTGGAGAAAAGGTCTAAGGACCTTGAAAAATAAAAACCTTATTGAAGGTTTGTATGATTGTAATCTTGAATTTAATTCTCATGAGCATTACATTTTAGGAAAACAAAACCACATTCAATTTTACTCGATTTCTCATAAATCTTGTGGTGTACTGGATCTTAAACATTCTAATGTGTTTGGTCCTATATATGTTCCTTCAATTCATAAATCCATAGATTATGTCTCTTTTTTTATTATTATAGTAGAAGGACATTGATATACTTTTTCAAGAGTAAATATGAAGTTTTCAGTAAATTTAAATAATTTAAAGCAATGGTTGAGTTGCAGACTAGAAAGAAAATAAAATGTTTGAGGACTGATAATGGCAATGAATTTTGATCTAATGATTTTGATAGATTTTTAAAATATTGTGGTATTCATAGATAGAAGAAAACTTTGTATTCTCCACAATAGAATGGAGTTGCAAAAAGAATGAACAAGACACTAATGGAAAAGGCTAGGAGTATGTTGAGTGGTGTTGGTCTAGAACAAATTTTTTTGACTGAAACTATTTCCACTTATTTTTACCTAATTAATAGGTCTCCTACATCTACTCTTGTTGATAAGAAACCTATATAGGAATGGTAAGGCCACAAGCCTTCATTAAGACACCTTAGAGTTTTTGGTTGTGAGGCACATGCACATGTGCCAAAGGAGAAGTGATTTTTTTTTAAGAACAAGACTATAAAATGTATCTTCATCAGATACAATTATGGTGTGAAAGGATACAAGCTTTTGGATCCTATTACATAGAAGGTAATACATAGTAGAAGTGTTATTTTTAGAGAAACTAAGCCTTCTTCTATTACGTTTCAGCCAAAACAATGTAAATAGGAAGATGTCATTCAATTTACTTCTACACCTAAGAAAGTTGAATCAAGGCCTAGGGATAGAAAAGTAGTTGAGGAGAGCTCATCCAAATTTTATCTTCAAAAGAGGTGGAATAACCTCCAAATCATCTTGTTCGTAGGTCTACAAGGCATAGAAAACATCCTAAAAGGTATTAACCTAATTATTGGAGATGTATTTTTTCTTTGAATACTAACATGGATGAAACCAGATTAGTAGAAGAGGAATTAGGTATGAATGATTTAGAATCATGGAAGATTTCTATGGATGAAGAAATGGTAGCTTTGAAAGAAAATGATACATGGGATCTTGTACCATAGCTTGAAGGAAAAAAACCTATTGGTTGAAAATGGGTTTTCAAGAAAAAGATTGGTTCAAATGGAAGTATTGAGAAGTACAAAGCAAGGTTGTTTGTGAAGGGTTACTCTCAAGTTGAGGGTGTTGATTATGGTGAAATATTTTCTCCTACTACAAAAATGGAATCCATTATATTTTTTCTTTCTATTGCTCCTACTTATGATTTAGAGGTTGAGCAAATGAATGTGAAAACTACTTTACTTCATGGTGACTTGGAGGAGGATATTTATATGAGATAGCTAGAGAGTTATGTGGTGAAATGTAAAAGAAATTTGGTTTGAAAATTGAACAAATATTTGTATGGTTTAAAATAGAGTCCTAGGATGTGGTACCAAAAATTTCATATATATGTGTTGAGTTTGGGGTTTGAGCATTCTAAATCAGATCATTGTGTTTATTATGTTGGTTATTTTTTAAGAACTAAACTCATCTTTATAAATACCTATAGACTTTACTATTTCCAATAATCAGTACTCTAAAGGGATTGGCCAATGAATGAGTGGAAGCTGAAAAACCTCTACTCCTACACTTCGACCTTTCAAAAACCCAGGAGAGTTATCCCACAATGCATACTTATGAATTCATACAATTATAATCACATACATTGGCAATAATAGATACTTCTCATTAAGTTTCTCAAGATCCAAATACATTAAATAAGTTCATGGCTCATTTATCAACGTATTATACTTAAAACAAGAGAAGGTGATACTGTAATATGAAACTACTACAATAGTAACCACAAGAATCTATGAAATAAAAGTGATTAGTTGATGAATTAACACAAAAAAATCAATCATGAATACTTCACATGAACCAATGCCTTTATCTAGAGCATAAAGTCATAGCCATCCTATATGATCAGATAAAAATTCATGAATAGCAACATATAATTTCTAGAGGTTCTGCATTACAGAATTCTCCTATTACATTCATGACTAATACTACTTATCAATATCCTAGCACTTGATCCTTATGAGTTATTAATCTCATATAAGAATTTACATTAATTTATTGAATCAATAAGTAAGAATGAAATCAAACATCCACTGGTAAACAATGGAGAAAAATGAAAGACATCTTAGAATACTTTCATTCATAAGTCATAAAATGAACACAAGGAGAGACAATAGCCATGAAATTGGTATTTTATAGTATATATTTTTCCTTGTTGCTATCCAACTACATAAATAATTATGAACTCACAAAATTAAGACAAAAACTCTAAAAAAAATACTTAGTATCTCTTACAATTCATTATGTTAAATTTATAAAACAATGAGCCCCTACTTCCTGGCCCATAATTTATCCTTATAGAAATGAAGGAGAAAAATCAAGCCTCGGGCTAGAAATTACACATGTCAATACCCTATTGAACTCCTAAATCAAAGATTATTTCATTCAGTTACAACATACTCCAAGAAGTGGGAGACATGTGAAGAAATAAATGTAGTCCATATTCGTTGTAGGAGATCAGGTCCAATCTTCAAAATGGGTTCAATTGAATAGTTACCTCAAAACTTATGCCCACACACCAAAATGAAAAGAAGGAAAAGCATGAGGAAAACAAAAAAAAGACAAAAGGTGAGACCACGTCTGTAGCCCTATCATCAAATCAACCTTGAATAAGATGCACTATATTTTCCATACTTTAACATAAGCCTAATATACACTAAATCTAGGCTATGTAGTGCACTCCTATATGTTCGTTATTCACCATGATTACAGACCTCAAACTTTCAAATCATTAACTTTCCATCCTTAGTGTAAAACCCCCACTCCTTCAAAATATCTTCCTTTCCATGCTAGGAATTCTTCTTTTTTGGGCCAATTAATATTCATTACTTCATCAACCCTTTTTCTATAAGGTGCATATTTGGTGACAATCGGGTTAGCCTCTTTATCAAATTCTAACAATATAGTCTCAAAATGGACTAACATATCCATATTCACTATCAATGTTTCCATATCAAATTTCTAACAAATTTTTATAGATTTATCTAAAATAACACTATTTACTTCATTGATCCATTCTTGCAAAGTCTTAATGCTACCATCACTCCTGAGAATATATGGGAGAAGTCCATGATGATATTCATGGAAATATTTCACCAATTCCATTATCTTGTTCTCCAATGTATCAGAATTCCCTCTGTATTCCACAATCTTATTTACCACAAGAACAACATGTTTAAACCTCTTAGGTGGATTAGGATATTTCTTAACCCCAATCCCTATCAGCATCAAGTCTTGTTTTCTAGGGATCCAAATCTCTATAAGTGGGATGGGTTTTTCTTTGTCGATATCAAACATTTTTATGGCATCAACCATGGATGAATAGATATAATGAATATTATTTAGTTTCTTGTTCACTTTTCTGTTCAAGTGCTTCAGGACTGTTGTGACAATCGTCATATTTCTCTTAAGAGTATGTTCATCATGAATTTGATACCTTTATTTGTATTCACTTAATTTTCTAAGAAACTCTTCCCTTTTGACACCCCCTTCATCCTTTGACCCTTTTGATACACTGGATTCTACTGTTGAAATGGGAACATTTCCCATATTATATGACATAATTTCCCATGAATTGCTTACATCAGTTGTAATTTTCAGGGATATATCCTCTTGCATAGTAGTGGGAGAGTCAATATCATCTTGTTTGAGCTTTCCAGGTTACAATTTTTGCAATACATCCTCTACCAATACTATCTTTGTATGTAATTTCATATTCTTTCTCTCAAGATTTCCATACTTGACCAAAAAATTGTTCAATTTTGTTCTAATTTTATCCTTCTCAGCTGTCATAGACTCCATAGTAACCCTGGTGAATTGTGCAACATGAAAAGAAAAATTTGCAACTTCCAAGGCCGATGTTTCTAACACTCTCTTGATTATTAGGCCTCCCTTGCAACCAGGTGGAGGATCAACAATGTCTAGTTTTCTTGTGTTTGGGGCTAAATACCAAATAGCCAAGGCTTCCCACTCTTCACTAAAAGTAGACCCTTTTAATGCAAGTGCAGCTTCTTCCTATATCATAGAGTGGTCTGTCACATTTTTTGATTGTGTCAAAAGAAATGGTTGAGGCTAGATCCCATTCTGGTAACAAGATACCACTTATTCTCACCAATTCTTGACCTTCCTTTGCAGTCATTTGTTGAAACCTAGCTCTCATCTCATTCAATACCTTTTTTTGAATGACAGTATCAAGCAACTCTACATGTAGGCTCCTCTCTATAGATTAAATTTTAACATATTCATCCCTATAGGAAAAATCCATAAAATCTTGAGTTTTCACAAATTATTCATCATGCAATATTTTAGTACATGCAATGACTCTCATGTCATCACCTCAATTCATCCCTCTGAGATCAACATTGCTTAATCATTTTACCAATTTTCTAGTTGCCCTTGCTACAAATGTAGATGGCACTCCTTCCTATATTTCTTGCTCAAATACCTAAGTATCATCATAATCCACTAAGGTAGTGGTCATAATTTTTGTTTTTTCAATTTTGGCTCCTTAGGTGGTACTTTACTACATGGTGGAGAATCAACATCCACATTCTCAGACTCTATCAACCTTGGTGGATATGGGGAGACACTTGTGGCACAAGAGAAGGAGTTCTATGTTCCACATGCTGAGTGGGAGCACAAGGTTCATCATATTTCTTTGTTTTACCCTTTCTTCTTATGAAAAACCTTTTTTTTGGTTCCTCAGGGGCTTGTGATGTAGAATCCCCTCCAATAGAAGAAATTCCTTCTCCACTTTATTCTTGAGCAATTGGATATTATCCATTATATGTACTAACTACCCCTTTAGTTTCAAGGTGGCCTAGTATTGAATCAAAATTTCTTGTAACATGCTCCACCTTTTGAATTATGTTCTCAGTCTTAGGGAGGATTTTGAAATTAGGCTCTTCCTACTTTATCTTCCTTTGCATCTTGTTGAATTCAATCCACCTTGCCAACCTCTTTAATTTCTCCCCATTGTCAGATATATTCCTTATTACATCCTCTGGATAATGGAAAATATGGGCATATTTGTAACTTTTGTTTATATCATTCAACCGGGCCACAAATCCTTCACAATCATATCTAACCCTCTCAATTGTCCTCTGCATATAGTATCCTTTAAGCACTTTAATTATACTATTCCAAACTGAAATAAACATCATAAAATCAGAAAAAATAAGTGTATAAATGTAATAACATTCCCTTTCCCTGATTTAAACAATGTTCATTCTCAACATTTCCTAATTTCCACATAACCTCAAGGAAACCTATTCTTTCAGGCACAAACCTTGGAAATAAATGACATACTACCTTAGAACCATATACTCTTAAAATAGTAAGATCAGGGAGTGAAAAAACATCTCCCCAATTATGATCAATGCCTATCTCAGGCCTCCTTTCCTTTGGTCTCAAGAAGTCATGTAAAACAAAAGGAACTCTGGGAAACCTCACAATCAATGCTTTTTTCAATTCAGAAGAAAAGAAATTCTGAAAAGTGACAGAATCATACATCATGTCATCCTTATCCAAAACAATGGTCCAACATTGCATGGGAAGATCCCAATCACCTGACTTTCTCTCCAAATCAATAATATGTCCAAAATACATTGCACCCTTGTATAAGAACATATGCATCAATAGTGAGTACTAATTGTATCCTACCCCAGATTCTCCTTTCTTTAATCTAACTATACCCTCATGCATTTTTGCAAAAATAAATCCTGCATAATCATATACTGCACAATATTGGGGATGTTGGATATGGGCATCCATATACATCCAAGTCATTGGGATTCTAGAAACAAGATCATAACCAATTATTTGAAAAATGGAATAGAAAGTCCTCCTAAAATAAGGAACAAAATAATTGATAGGGAAATGTTCCTTATCATGTGATCCTATCACAATATTTTGTGCTACAATTTCCACTAGAAATCTTGGTAAAACATGGACCCTAACTGAATTCTTGGTCTTCTCATACTCTTGTATAAGATCTTCTTCATTTATCTTATACATTTCATCACTCCATTTAGTGAGCTTGAAAATAAGACCCAATTCCTCCTTAGTGATTCTAACCATTTCTTTTCCATCAAAGGTTTTGATTTTCCTTGTAACTGGGTCATAGTTAGTGGAAATTTCCTTCAGCAAGTCAATAGCCATATAAAATTTTGGCACAATTAGCTTTCCCATATCACAGTTCCAAGGGTTTCCCATTGGGACAACCATATTTTTGTTCTTGAACCAACCATAAAACAATTCCCATCCAATATAGGGTAATTTAGCATCTTTGATAGAACCTCTTTTGTCAAATAGACCTTCTGCTATTTGTGGTCCCCTAGGAATAAAATGACCTCTAGGTTTATCACTAATGGAAGGTGGTAACTAATCCATAAGGTCTTTATTGAAAGGTCTCTTGGGAACAAAAACCTCTCCTTCAGACAAAGATATTTTTGCTTTAGGGGCCATAATGTAAAAAATATAATCAAACAAGATGTTTTGGTCTAACTGAGCAAGGCCTATGGATTTTTTAAGGTTTTGGCATGAATTATTCAAATGCATAATTATGAAATCCCCTTTTACAAACATCAAACTTATTAGCCGAACCAAGAAAAAAAACCCTAATAGACTTAAGCTTGAGAAAATAGAACCTCTCAGTAATGCCTAAAGGAAAGTGATAATTGACTTACTATTTTCGCGCAGGTTGACATCCCTAGTTCTGATGTGAGAAAATGTTGAGTGACCATAGTCTTAGCTCTTGGAGTGTTTTGAGTGTACTTGTAATACCGAATTATGCCTTTGATGTAAATATTAATAATCATGAAATTCCTTACTTCGGTAGCTCAATTTCCTTTCAGTTAATAAGACTTCATCACGCAAACCAGAATGGCTTTTTTGCTATCAACTTTTTTTCAATACTGACCGTTGATTTATTCAGCTAGTTAATTGATACATGATCTAGATTTAGTCAGCTTATTATGAAACATCTGAATGTACACAGCCAAAAAAATTTCCCAATGACAAGAGGCCACATGGAAGCAAACGTTCGCAACATGAGTGCCCTACCATCTCTTTTTATTTTCAATCCCAATCCACATGTATTTCTTCCCTTACCCCTATGAGCCATAACTCATGTGCAATTTTTATCAATGGGAGGATAGGGAATGACTAAGATTGAATTTGGTGGCATTGTCCTACACAATGCTTAGCTAGCTTCAATTTTATTTCTCATACAATATCAAGGGCTCGGATTAAAATATCTTTAGGCACGTATTATATATGGTCTTTAGTAACACACACATTACCCTCCACACTATTAAGATTTATTCCACACAGTAAACACCCGCTTCCATGATGAGAAACTGGCAAGGAGGATGGGGCCCACATGGGATGGTGGGGAGTAGTCTAGGTTGATCCATGTCACCCACAATCAACTATCAATCAAGGTAACATTCAACAATACCAATTCTCAAACCAATCAAAGAGAAAACAGGTGGCAATTGCCCGCTAGTCTGCATGGTCACTTCAGTAACCAAGAAAATAAGATGGGTTAGCCGGGAACAATCTAGATGTGGCAAATTCAATTATCACCAACCATTTATCTATCTCTAGAAAACACTTGTACACCTTCTTAGTGATATTAGGCCCACCAATCATTAGTAACACATGTCATTTGCTTGTGATCCTAAATGAATAAAAGAATTCAAGATAAAATAGGATGGGCAGGTGAGCGATGGTTCAGATTTTCTTCATCGATTGCACAACACACATGAGCTTCCTAGACCTGTGCATGTAAAAAATGTTAACCCTAAAAGGGACCTATCCTAGGATGATTAGCCCATGGCCACAACATGAGGACTTAAGATCTTTATTAATGGGAAATATTTAGCTCAACTTAGGATAACCCCCAAATAATAATCCAACACAATTAGCCAGTAAAACCAAACCAAAGGGTCGGTCACTCAATGGGATTTGATGTTAAAAGTTATGACTTGAAGAGACTGATGAACGGTAGAAGGAATCAACCAAAAAATAAAACAAAGACCTAGATATAAAATCCATGGTTTTTTATATAAGACCAGAGTAAACCTAAAACCCTTTGTAAGTGGGATATAGAAACCCACAACTCCCTAGACTCATCAAAATATTGAGAATGGAACAAAATTTTCAAGGGGTTCCATCAGTGGCTTTGACTTGGGATGTATGCCTCTTGTAGGCATAGCGAGATTCCAAAATCTATGGTTGAAGCAGACCAGTCAAAACACACAAGTCAAAACCAAGGAACTACCCAGACAAGCCTGTAAGACAAAACTAAACACAACATATAACAAAAACACCTACACACAAAAAGTATAAAATTTATAATGTACATAGAAAAACAACATACTTAGGAAAATTATGGTTTTAAGAACTTTCCATGTATTGGCAGTTTGAAAAGTTCACCTTTTAAGCTTTGGAGGAAATAGCAATCCTCCCCATGTGCACTAGGTATCAGATAAGGGCCTATCCATAATGCTTCAAAATTTTCATTCTTTCCCTTGTCTTGAGCTCTTCCATTCCATGCCAACACCATACTATTTACCTTAAACTTTCTAGGATATGCTCTATTGTCATGTAGATGTTTAACTTGCAACTGCATCTTCATATTTTTACACTGAGCTTCTCTCCTTGTTTCATCCGATTGCACAATATTGTTTATCATGTGTTGCATATCATCACATATCTCTTCATCATATTCTTGGATAAAATTATACATCTTTAGTAGGTTATTCTGTGGTAACCTAGAATATAGTCCATAAACTAAACAAAATGGTGAATAACCCATAGCCTTTTTCACAGTCACTCTGTCTGTCTAGAGTGCCAACTTCAATTTGGAGTCCCAATCCTTCTTTTTCTTCTCCATCGCTCTCTTAATGATTTTCATTAAGCTCTTATTGCTAGATTCAGCTTGACCATTTCCTTGAGGATGGTAAGGTGAAGAGTAAGAAACTTGTATTCCATGTTTGTCATAAAATTATTTGAATTCATCGGATCTGAAACACATATCATTCTCTGAGACAATCCTCTCAGGAACTCCAAATCTTATGAGAATATTATTCAATAGGAAATCCATTACCACCTTGCTTGTGGCCTTCTTTGTGGGTATTGCTTCTACGCATTTCGTGAAATAATCAGTAGCAACAAGGATCCAAATATGGCCTCCACTTGACTTTTTTGGTATTTCTCCAATGAAATCAATCCTTCATTTTTGGAAAGGGGCTATTATTGTTATAGGCTGCCTAAGTGGTAAATTTCTTGAAAAATTCAAATTTCTAGAAAATCTTTGGTAGGCATCACAAGTTTTAACAAAATTGTGAGAATCTTTGAAAATCATAGACCACCAGAATCCTTCTCTTAAAAACTTGTCAGCAATGGTCTTTTCCATGTAGTTACCTCCATACACCCCATTGTGCATTTCTTGCAAGAGTTCTAGTGCATGCTTCCCATCTACACATTTGAGAAGTAAACCATCTAAATTCCTCCACCATAGCTCATTGTCAATGATTACATATTTAATTGCATGAAATTTCAATGTCCTTTTGTCATTTTCAGTCATGTCTATAGGACATTGTAAAGTTTGTAAATATTAGACAATTCTTCTTTACCACCCGCACATTTGCATATCGCAGATAGGTGCAACATCAATTAATTTTGTTCCATTGATCTAATTTACATTTAAATTAGCTTCTACCATCAACTTAGTGAGACCCTAACCTCTTACTAATTTGGTGATTTGAACATCAATATTAAATTCTTGGATCATGTTGATCCATCTACACCTTATGCCTATAGTCTCTTGTTGAGTGAAAATATCTTTCACAACACTTGGTACAAATTCTATGATAGTAGCTCCTTGTAGGTAAGTCTTGAAATTATTCACCACCTTAACTAGATCATATGCTTGTTTCTCAGTTGTGTCATATTTCAGCTCTATGACCTACAAAGACTTACTAAAAAATTCAATAGGTTGTTCAAAAAGTTCTTCATTTTTCTATAACAATACAACATCAATAGTATGAAAAGAAGTATAAGAGAAAATGTGCATTGGTTTAGATAATTCTAGAGACTTTAAAACTGGAGCCTCTTTGATAGCTTATTTAATCTTCATGAATGCTTAACTAGGCTCCTCACCCTAAAGAACCTTCTCTCCCTTCTTAAGCATCTTGGAAATAGGTCTTGTGATCTCTACAAATTTAGTCATGAATCTTCTTAAAATAATTATTTGTCCAAAAAATGATTGAATGCTCTTAACATTTTTTGGCTGAGGGATTTTATCTATGGATGCTACTCTATCAAGGTCTATTCTCACTCCATATTTTGAAACAATATGTCCCAGTAATTTCCTTGCAGTTACCCCAAAAGCACACTTTTTTGGGTTTAGAGAAATACCATATTCTAGTGATCTGAGAAAAACTTTTCTAAATGCATACAATGGTCTTCTTCATTTTTAGAGTAAGCAATCAAGTCATCTTGATATACAACCACAAAAAATTCAATAAAATATGAAAAAGCTACATCCATAGCTCTATGAAAAATAGCACCTGCATTTGTTAAACCAAAAGAAATTTTGATATAAAGATAGGTACCCCAAGGAGTGGTAAATGCAGTCTTATACTGCTCAGATTCCTTTACCTTTACTTAATTGTAACCTAAAAAATCATCCATCATTAATAGTAATTCACATCCAGTTACCTTTTGTAACATGGCTTCCATATTCGGTAATGGATAGTTGTCCTTGAGTGAAGATACATTCAGGTTTCTAAAATCAACATAGTCTTATGTCACCATTCTTTTTCTTTACAGACACAAAATTAGATACCCACGAAGAATGTCTAATTGGTTTTATGATGCCTACATCTCTTCACTTTATCAACTCCTCTTGCATCTTGGGAGCTACAGTTGGATTAATTAGTCTTTTGTTTTGCCTAAAAGGTTTAGAATTATATTTCAGAGGAACCTCATGCTGAAATAGTTCATCCCTATAAGCTTTGAGGTCATCATATGACCAAGCAAAGAAATGCCTTAATTTATGAGCATGAAAATTAGCACTGCATTTACCTTTGGCTTCATCTTCTTGTTGGCCCATAGTTGTCGTTGCACCAAAATATTGACCTATTAATGCTCGATACAACTACCAAAGTTAACAAATCCATTGGAGGTAGTTAGTCCATGTCACGAATCTTGAGGGAGCATTGACCATCTTCCAAAAATCTCCCCCTCAACATTACATGATGGGATTCAAACCCAACCTTTGGCTTTGATACCACTTGTTGGCCAATAGTTATTGTTGCACCAAAAGATCGACCTATTAATGTTCGATAAAACTGCTAGAGTTAATGGATCCACGGGAGGTGGTTAGTCCATGTCACGAATCTTGAGGGAGAGCTAACCATTTTCCAACACTTCTTTCCTATGTAAATTTCTTGGGAGCATTTTCAGTCCCCCAATTTATTTCCTCCAAGTCCTCTGGGTGACGAGCAATTATTTTGACCTTGCTTCTATCTTGACTATCAAAGACCCTTTCAAGAGCTACCAGACCTTTCAAAATTTTATTTGTTTTTAACTGGATAATCTCTTTTCCAAACATCGTATCCTTTACATCAATATTCTCAACAAATCCATCAAATTCAATCTCGTCACTTTCATATTTATCTACACAATTCAAAAATCTAAGAATATCTTCATCATCATTGAATATCTACCAGTTGTAGATGTTATTAGGAATTGAAGGCCTTGCCTATACCTCTACCTTAGAAATTCCTATGAAATTTATGTCACTAGGTCTTAATTAAATATTAGCAAGTATGTCAGCTACTCTATCTTGTCCTCTTTCCATCCAGTCAATTCTAAAAGCATTAAATTTCTTAATAGAATCCCAGACAACATTTATGTACTACTTCAACCTATTATTTTTGTAGGCATATTTAGCTCTCACCTAGGAGATTACCAGCTCAGAATCACCGATTACCATCAACTTCTTTATTCCATGCTTCTTAACCAATTTCAATCCCAATAACAAGTCTTCATTCTCTGCCACATTATTCGTACAGACAAAAGATAATGTGAAATAAAATTTTTAAGTATTACCACTATGAGCTACCAACAATATCCCTACACTTGACCCTTCTTTAGAACTTCCACCATCAAAATACATTTTCCAAAGTCCATCCTTGTTAGACAACCCTGAAACTTCATTTTCTATTGGTGCAAGACATCTCTCTATCTCTCTTGGTGCTTCCTCTATTTTGAAATCATTAATGTCAGTTTCTATGAAAAGAATAATGTCATCCTTAGGAGCATGCTCCAACATATGTGGCACCCTTGGTTCTCTCATTACTTGAACATTCTTACCATCAATGGAAAAAGTGGCATAAGACATATCACATTGCATATTTCCTCCCATGGATGCACTCCATTTTTGAGATAACAACATTCCATAATTTGGTAGGATATCTACCACTACCACACTCATTTTGAATTCTTTATCTAGGTAGGCTACTAGTTTATAAGGAATTTCATTTATCACACAAATGATAGGGACCTCTCTTGCGTCCATAGCATAACATATCCCATGTGTGAATCAAATTTTAATCCTAGTGCATCCATGATTTTAGCTGGCATGATATTATTGGATGCCCTAGAATCTATAATACAATTTTTTATATAGTTTCCCCTGATCATTAAGGTGAGAAAAAAATATATATCTTGTCAAGACAAGTAGTTACATAATTTCCTAGGAAGATATGGTGAATTTCAGTAATAACTCCCTCAACCTCCTTGTCTTTCATATCATTTTCATTTAATATAGGTGGAGTGGGATCCACCAAATCATTGCAGGCTATAGCAGCACCATTGATAAGGGCCACTTCCTTATGCGTATGTTCATCTATTCTCATCATTTCATGAAAAGGCATAGAAACCTTTACTTGGGTAAGTAATTGAAACATATCAACAGGGGTATATTTAGGTAATTCAATTGGGAGCATACATTTTTCACTGTTGCTGACCTTCTGTTGATTGCCTATTGTTTCAACTCTATGTTTAGCATCTTTTCTTGTGACATCAGGATTCTTCTTATGTGTCTTTATATTTGCAACTAGAGAATTGAACTCTTGAGGAACCTTTAGCTTTCCCACCTTTTTAGCCCAAATTTTATCTCCCTTACTTTCCTTAGCTTTGGTTGTTTCTATTTTTCCATCAGGCTTGAGTTCTTTACTCTTGGTGTTTTGTTCTTTGATGAAAAGACCAGAAGGATTACCATGTTCACCTCCAATTGTTTTGTTTCTCAAATGATAGGAACTTCTATTCTGAGTTGCTAAAGCTACAGTATATCTTGCAATCTCCTCCTATGAGGGTCTTCTTAATGAAATAGCTTCTTCAATTGATTCCAAATTCTAAACCTCAACTTCACTATCAACATCCCCATTAGAAAATATTTTTTGATGATATGTATTAGCTCCTTGCGTTTGGTCATCCACATCCATTTCACAAAAATATTCATTAGAAGAGCATTCATTGTTGGCTAAATTAGAGTCACCCATTTCCATAAGTAAATTATTGTCTTCTTCATTCTTTTGATCAGGCTATCCAAGCATGTCTTTGTATACCTCAACCATCTATGCAACTACACATTGTTGAGAAGAATGTTGTATTTGACAATTCATACACCAAGGGGTATCTTCAACAAAATTCCCTAAATTCTTCTACAAAGGATCCAAAGGGACTTTATTCTGAGTATTTCTTTGATTATTTAGAACAATATTTCCATTATACCAATTGGTACTCTATGGGTGGTCTTGTAACCAAGGAAGTCTCTCATTTCTTTGATAATTTTTTGGTTGCACCATTTCCCGTTTCTCAATCTTGTCATTTACGGTCTTCATAAAAATTTCAAACTTATCCTCAATAGTTCCTCCTTTAATGCCTAAACTTTTATCTTCATTTTTTTATCCTTTGAAACTTTTTGGATCATCTCTCTTGCCAACTTTACCAGTTGCTCTACTAATATTCTCAATATGCTCCGCCATCTTGAAGGCTTCCCTCAATTTCTAAGGGTTCTTATCTAGTAGGCAATGGATCATTTTTGCATCAAAAGCAAAAAAATTAACCATACATACATGATTATTCAATTGTAGCTGAGGAGGCAATATCTTTCTAGCCTTTTGGAACCTTGTATTAAAATCAACAATAGATTCATTGGAACCTTCTGTAATAGTATTAAATTGGTTCAACAAGAAACTTGAATCATTCTTGTCACCATATTGTTCCATGAAAATCCTTTTGAATTCCTCCCAATATCTAATGCTCTCAACGGGAAAGCTTCTATACCACTCTCAAGCATCTTCAATGAGAGACTGCATGAACAATTTCATCATAACATCTTCTACCTCTACCTCAAAATAATCCATAACATTTTTAAATTCTTTGAGATAGTCTTCACTACTCAAGGAATTATTACCAAAACATTTGACTAAAGCAAGTCTTAAATCCATAGGGAATGGGTTAGGGTAACCAAGTATTCCGGTGAAACATAACTATTGGTATCTATCTACCTGGAGTGGCCTCCTAGTATGTCAATCCCTATGACTATCCTTTTTCTCACCATCTCTCTTATTTTTCAAGTGGTTATTATCTTCACCCTTCCCACTCTCACCATCACCACTACTTTTCTTACTTCTTTTATCATCATCCTCAAAATAATTGATACTATTTTTATATTTTCCTCCACCTCCACCACCTTGGTCACCACCACATCCTCCACTAAGAATATGCCCCACAGACTTCTTCTTTTCTGATTCAATACTGGTATGTCCAGAACTTGAGGACTCTAGAGTGGATGTGGACATTTTAAGGAAGGAAATCTTCCTAGCCATCTCTACATTTCAAGCTTCCATCTCGACTTTCTTCAAATCTTCTTGAAAATTTTCATTCTCCATTTGTAACCTCAAAATATCTAGATTTTGATGTGCAAAATATGGGGTTGGAATGATTTTGGCCTTCTATGTAGGGATTTCAGCTAATGAGGTATTAGTACTAGTACTGGTATTGAAAGAGGTTTTCTTAGGTTGATCAAAGGGTCTCTTCCCGTGATCCACAATTGACATCTTCTTAGTAGTAACAAGAGGCTCGAGGGCTTTAGTAGTTGAGACAGATGTGGTATAAGTATTAGTAGCAGATATTCTCACTAGGATTGTTTCTTCAAGAATATCATTGATTATTTTAGAAATGACCCTAGAAATATTCTCCTCAGAGACTTTGTGTCTAGCCGCATCTTCTCTCATTTTCTCCACTTTTTTCTTTTTGGTATCTCCCTGTACGTGCTTAGTTTTTAGCCTATCTTCCCTTTCCTTTAATTCTCTCAGTCTATTTTCTTCTTCTTCTCAGAGCCTCAACTCTTCTTCTTCCATAGCTTTCATATCTCTATCTATGTCTTCCTCTTTTTCCAAGATATCTCCATACTCACTTGGGGTAGGAGTATAGTAAGGTTGGTCAATAGGACCTTCCTCAAGAGAGAGATGCACTTGCAGCTTAGTGGCTTCACCTCTTGGCTTAAAAGTTTTATTATTAAAAAAATAACCAACTTTTGGGGTCAATGGCTCATAAAACTCCTTATCCTTTCCCCAGAACTCCCACCTATCCTCCTCTCTTGAAATATTAAGCTCAATATCAAACACTTTCTCAGTTGGGAAAATTCCTTGGTCTATGTTAGATGCTTCAACACATCCTACCTTCTCATGAGTATTGGCACTACTTACTTCAATATTAAATGTAGGAGAAGTCTTGGAAATATAAATCAACGGACTTACTCGATTCAAAACCCTTCTTTACCCAAGCGAGTTGTTTCTCTTTAACCGGTTTAGATTCTACCTCCTTCTCAGGATGTTCATTCACATAAATTCGTGTCTTCTTCATCATTTAAAATATTTCAAGATCCCTTTTCTTATGCTCCTTTTAAGAACTCAACTCTACACTGGTATTAGAGAATTCAAAGTTGCCACCCAGGATACTAGGAAATATTAAGTGATTGGTTCTTGAATTTGTACATGTGAATTCAAAGATAAATTTAAACATAATCCGACATAAGGTGACAAAATGAGATATGAATTGATGCATAAGACTCGGGGTGATATGACTGATGCAACAAAATTGAGACCATTTATTCTTCACACGATGAATAGTATTATAACAAAACACTTGACTATGAAAATACCTTATCTAAACTAGATACTTTGGACTTAGCTATCCCCAACAGAGTCGCCAATCTGTTTGTTATTTTTTAAGAACCAAACTCATCTTCAGAAATACCTATAGGCTTTACCATTTCCAATCATTAGTATTCTAAAGGGATTGGCCAACGAACGAGTAGAAGCTACAAAACCTCTACTCCTACACTTCGGGCTATGTAAAACTTGGGAGGGTTATCCCATAATGCATACTTATGAATTCATACTATAAGTTTGAAATAAGTAACAATGTAAATGCACTTCTTAATGAGACATTATATCAAGATTCTACAAATTAAACTAGTTAACATAACAAAAAACCTAAAAGCATCTCATTGTTTCCTATCTTTAAATATTTATTAAGTTACAGGAAGCTCTCAAATTTGATAAACTTTGTGATTGTTAAAATGCCAACTCAAAGAACAAAGTGATGTTGGATACAATGATCTAATCCTATATGATAATATCTAAATGATAAAGAAAGCTAATTTATTCTATTGCTGACATGAAAACTACAGTAGGTAGTCATGACATGAAATCTACTGCTATTATTGAAATGCTTGATGCTTGATGCTTGATTCTTGATGCTTAATGCTTGATGCTAGATGATTTCCTGCAAAGTAAGTTTGCATAAATCTGGGATCCTTTTCCTATTAAATGAAGGTTGCATTTATATATTTTTCGGTAGCACATTTGCACAGGGGCAGAAAAGTAGAGGTTTGGATTGAATCTAGAGGATTGAATGGTGAGAGATGGAAAGACTGGAGTTGATTATGGGAATGGTTCCTCCCCACGAAAAAATTAGGAAAGGGGATAGGAAGGATTAGAGGTAGAATATTGAGAGGATTTCCTAAAACCTTTCCTATGAATGGCAGTCGCATTTAATTTGACATGTGATATTTGATTTGATAGGTGAGTAAATATAGGAATTTTGATTTATGTTTTTATTTAAATATTTTGATTTATTTAAATTAGTAAAAAGGGAGATAAATAATTTAATAAAACAAACTATAGAAGTTGTTTATTAAATTAAAATAGAAGAAATATGATAATTAAACAATAAAGTATTTAACCTTTGTTTAATTAATTAAGATTGAATGATGTGATTAAGATAGAATAAATAGGGAAATTTGATAATTAAATAAAACAAAGTAATTTTATTTATTTTTAATTAAGATGAAATAATAGTAGAATTGGAAGAATTTAAACATGAACTATATAAATAAATATTTTTATTTATTCAATAGTAGAGGAATTTAGGGTAATTAATCAAATAAGTATATTTAATCAATTGGATTCTCCAGACCAGTTTTAGGTGTATACATTTTTCCCCTGTTTGAAGTGATGTGTTTATGCATTGCTTCAAAGAAATGTTTTTTCTATTGCTGCTAGTATCGACGAAAAAAATTCAGTAGGCCCCAGATGTTGATTTTGCTGCGATGATGAATATATGCCCCCTCGGGAGATAAATTAATAATTTTATTTTTATTTTTTTCTATTTTTCAATGATTTGGTAAAGATTTGATGATGAAATAATTTATCTCCCAAAAAATAGTGGTGAAAATTCCCCTGTGATGAATTAATTTCAGTAAACTCCTTGATTTCCATGTTCTTTGATCACGTCAGCCTTTGATTTGATATGTTTAATGATGCTGATAGATTTAGATGATCATTGATCTCATTATAGGTGAGATTCAATGATTGATTGATGATAGTTGACATCATGATAGGTGAGGATCATTTATAGTTTGATTGATTGATTAACCTCATGATAGGCGAGGTGCAATGATAGCTTGATTAATTAACCTCATGATAGGTGAGGTTGAATGATTGATTGATGATAATTGACCTCATGATAGGCGAGAATGAATTATAGTTTGATTGATTAACCTCATGATAGGTGAGGTTAAATGATAGATTGATTGAAAATATTACTGATTTGAGATAATTTGTGATGATAGGAGCCTTAAGCGAATCTAGATATTCGTGAGCACTTACTCATCTTTGGTCTTTTCAAACCTTGAAACAATCTATTATGTAGATGCAAAACTAATATGAATGCAATATAATGTTATAATGAAAACCTATATGCAAGCATTGTCATCTTAACAGTCCATTTATCATGCTTTTTTTCATCATTGAGCTTTTAAAATGTTGAAAGTGAGTACAAGCATCGATGGTATGAGTTAGACCATGATGACCTGAGTACTACTTTTATGATTTTTGATATTGCAAGTGAGCACAAGAATCTAGTTATAATTAAACTGAGATGGCCTGAGCATTTCTTGCGTAAAAAGACAAGAATCAATCACTTGCCCATGTGAATTCTGAATGTAATCAGTGATACTTTGTAGAGCACGTCTCACAACAATTCACATAATAATAATGATTAACTCATAGACAACAGACATAAAATATCATTCTCCTTCCTAGCTTCTCTTGTTCAATACATCATCAAGTTGTTCCAAAGAAATGATAACAAGAAATCAAAATACAACATATCCAACCTTTACTTAAAGTTTTTCAACCATTAGTCAGATTAGATCATCCATCCTAATTTGTTTCTTTGATGTTTTTGTGATTTTTTGAGATTTGACTAAAAACCTAACCTAAAGACCTATCCTAGGGGCCTCGAGGGTTGATCAAAGATTAGCCTTGCCTAATTTTTATATGCAGAGACAATGTAGTTCAACTAACACAGACTCATGTCTTTGTATTGACTTTTTTAGACTGACTTTTTTATTTGTTTTTTTATTTTCTGTTGCGATATGGATGTCTAATGTGTTTCCAATGGTGATTGATGTTCTAATTTGGATTGTATTTTGATCATTATTTTTGTTGTGTTTTGTCTCCCTTTTGTTTTTTCCATCTTGCTAAGCTCGATGTTTTATTGCCCCTAGTGATGTGCAGATGTTGCCCACAAACCAAGGTGAGACATGACCATTTGCAATGATATGATAATGCATGTAAGGTAATGGTGAAAGTAACGACCATGACATGTATTTAATAGATGGAAAAGCTGGTTAATTCACAAATAGCACCTATTTCCAGGTTTTTGCTACATGTTTTTATTGCACTTTTCTCTTCATTCATTTTATTTTTTGTACTTTTGTATTTTCTCATTTTTTCTTTGTATTTTTCTGATTTTTTTATTTTTTTTGTGGTTTTTCTTATATTTGATTTTTTTTTTGGATTTTGCAGCTCTCTTTTTTTATTTGGATTTTTCAAGATATTTAAGATGATATGATGGATTGAAGGAACAAGATACCCCACAATAGGGGTAATGCAACCATGGATAAATGATAGATCAAAATGAAAGATTCGCTGCAAAACATGTCACAGAAGCAACATATCTCTTGTCAAAAGATGATAATGCTTGATTGATTAAGATGTTAGGAATTATTGATTCCATAAGGCATGATGATTATAAGTACTTAGGATCACTAATTTCCTCTAAGTAGGATAACATTGATGATTTATTGACAAAAGATATGAGGATTGGATAATATTTTAGAGCTAGGCTCAAATATGATTTGCATGATAAGGTTCAAGGTTGCAAAGGGACATGGTGACATGGATTTTGATAAGCTAGGATATTTTGAATGGAAGAAAGCAAGCATAAAAATAATTAATGGAGATGATCAAGATCAACTAGATAAGATACAGAAACAAGGCTGAAGTATTTTGCCCCTATTCCTCATCAAGACCAAGGAAAGGAAGAAAGGATGTATTTAGTAAGAATGATGGAATGCGGATAAGATGAAAGATATGGATAAAGTGTATAGGATGAGATATATTATGTTCAAGAAGATCCTTAACGTTGTCAAGATCAAAGGTGGAAATTTAATGAATGAGCATAGAAAGGATAATGACCATGAATGATAAGATGGATAGAACTTGTCCCTATGTGTAGAGTGCAAGAGGAATATGGAAGATAGGATATAGATGATAGGGAAATGGAGGAAGTACTTAAGCATTAAGTTTCACAACCAAATATCCCTTTAATAAACCATGGAAATGGGAATTAGAATCCTAAGTGTTGGGAGATTAATGATATGATGGAAGAATCTAAGGACTTATGTAAAGGTTTGACTCAAAGGAGAATTATGGGGGATGAATGTTGGATAATGGATAGGAGGTTGGAATTCTTTTTGATGGATAGATAGAAAGGATGGAAAGATAAACATTGGAACACACCTTGAAGGGTGGTGGAGTGATGGAGGAAAAATGGATTTGGAAGTTGATAGGTTATTAGATGGAAAATTGGAGGAAGCTTTTGGATTAGCAAATTTGAATGCCAATTTAGATTTTATTCCTTCTATGAGACTTTTAGGAATCCACATAAATTTTGACCTTGATTTTTTCTTTGTGGGCCTTTGTGGCCTTTGACATTTTTCTTTTTGATTTATGGACCTTTGTGCTCTTTTAAAATTTCCTTTTTTCTTTGATAGGCCTGTGTGATCTTTTGAAATTTTCTTTTGATTTTGGATCAAATTTTATTTTATTTTTGCATGTCTCTTCAAGGAGATATGTTGATCCTTTGATACATGTGGATTTTGATATAGAATATTTTGATATTTGGCAACCAAATTGCTTCCAAGAGCAATGGGAGGGGTGGATTGAGATGAATGATATGGAGGTATTACGGATGAGTTAATGTGGGTAGAATTTTGAAATGGCATCAAGGATGTGTGCCTTTTTTGTTCTTGAGAAATAGGATATGGACATAGGATTGAGGGAAGGTTTGATGTACTAAGATGAGGACCTAGGATAGATGGAATGTTTGATGAACTAGGATGAGGACCTATGGTATATGGAATGTTTGATGAGCTAGAATGAAGACCTAGGATAGATGGAAGGTTTGATGAACTAGGAAACCTAGGCTTATAATCAAGGTCATGGTGATATGGGTTTCTTTGAATAGAAAGGTGTTCTAGGATACCTTTCTCGTGAATGCCTAATCCTTTTCCTTTGTAATTCATACTTTGACTATACGTTTACCAATGGGATATGTATTATTTATGAAATAAGATGCGAGTCCATTTTGGGGAGGATATGATATTCATGAGAGGATAGGTGTTGGAAGTAAACTAGAATGGATAAAGGTGGAGGATCCAAATTTATAGGTGTGGGGTTCATGGATATCTTGAATAGGTGTGATAGGCTCTTGACATGGGGATGATGGGGTGTTTTGATCTTGACTTGTAAAAGGATCATGAGGTGTAGGAGAGAAAGTAGCTTGTCCTTTATTAAGTATGGAATCATTATGAAGTGGTATGAAAGGCATATCTTGATCATGAGAAGGATAAACATATTCATGGGATGAAAGGGTATCCTTTAATGGAAGCATATCTTGATCTTGAAAAGGAAGGGAATCATGAGATTTTTTAGAAACCATGTCTTGATCATTAGTTGGTAACACATCATTATGAGGATGTAAGAACTATCATTCTCTTGTGATGCAATAGAATCATGAGATGGAATGGATTGATTAGATTATGTGGAAGAAGAACTTGGAAGGATACTTGTCTCTTGAGATGGAATGGAATTATTTTGGATGAAAAGTGAAAGGAGGGGATCATCATAAGATTCTTGAGAAATGGGATCTTGATCAAAGATTGGAAGAATTTGTGGAATTTTGATATCATTGGATGGAATGGAAAGAATATTTTGGTCTTGATGTGTAGGGGAGTCTATGCTAGCATGCTTTGGATTGAGAGATTGTCATGAATCATTGGATGTTGAAGATATGATAGAAAAGGATGATTGGATGGAATTGTTAATTTGAGTGAAAGAATCTTGAGGTTTATTTTGGCTTATGGTGGATGGAGATAAATGCATGACATGATAGGATTGCTCAATATAATTTGTGTTTGAGGACTATGATTTGGGCTTCGGATTTGATTTTTTCAAAAATTCAAAGATATTGAACTTGGTGGAGAGGGTGTCATGTCAAGATTTTTGTCAGAGGAATAAGAAAAAATGTTTGGAAGCAAACATCTCTCTATGTTTTTTTCCCTTTGCATATCCCAAATTTTTTGTTGAAGGTTTTTCATTTGATGAGCTAAAGCATTCAATTTATCCTCATCTATTTCATCCATGGCGGTTTGAGTTTCAATTTCATGTTCTTTGGATTTTTAGTCTTCGTGACCTTGTTAAAATGGACATACAAACGTTATTTTTTTCAATAAAATTTTGATCTTAGTTTGTTATAGTGTCAATGATATTAACTCAAGTCAAATAGAATGATAGATTCTATTGATTAGACTAAGTTGATAAGTTTGATTATACGGTTTAGTTTCTTTGATTTAGGATGACTGATCCTAAAACTTAACTTAATAATCAAATGTATTTGATTGAGACACTTTTTGATGGTAGATCTTGGTTTGATTTGAACAAATTCAATTATAAAGTCCATTTTATCTAAGTTTAAGACTTTGTTTTGATTTACGAAAGTTTATGTTCTGATAAAAATCCAATTTTTGATGTTAACTGTTTGACAGGGGTTTCTAATAGCTTTTTGTTTTCTTGTTTTCTTTGTGTTTTTCAGGATGATCTTATCTGAATTAATGTTTTGAAAACACAACAAGCATTTGTAAAGCAAATGTTTCTTTAAGACCTAGAGTCTAAACAACAAGTGTATGTTTAAGAATCAAACATGATCCTTCTTGATTTCCACTAGTTTTTGACAAAGAATACACTTCAAGAAAACTCACTCTTAAGGTCAAAAAGGTCATCGTTATACTCAATAGCCCACATTTTAAAATTGTGTTGACTCACATAACTGGGTCACCCCCTAGAGGGTGTCCGTGTTTTTGTCTTTTCCAGGCGTGTACTCAAAGTTAGATTTCTTGATCTCTTGAGCAAACGGTCCTTGGAAATTATATGGTGAGTGTCTTGGGGGCAGATTCTTCCCTCCCCTTGCACTGTGAGTATTACAATGTCTCATTATTGACTCAAATAGATTCTACACTATGGTTCATAGATAGGGTTTCCGTTCAGAGCAAAAAATGATAAACTCTCAAAGGAGACCTCCCAATCTTTAGAACAAATATTTTGGTGATGGTTATCTTCCACACTTCCATCGAGTTGGAATTTCATCAACAACTCGCTTTTAATTATAGTGGGTTGGAATCTTTGGGTTTAGGCATTCCCATTTAGGTCGTTCCCATAGGGTGAGTACTTTTTCCCACTACGGCAGGCCTTCTAAAGGATTTAATAAAGTGTGAATTGCATGAAATCAAAGGATGATTCTGGAATTTTGATCACCCAGTTAAGGGTGAATTGCATGAAATCAAAGGATGATTTTGTAATTTTGATCACCCGGTTAAGGGGAGAGCATAGGCCTATCACCATACAAGCACAGTAATCAATATTCAACTTTTAAACCCAAAAGACAAATTTCATATTCTATGTGAAGATTTTTCTTTACAAAAGTTATGGTGTTAATTTTAACTGATATAGAAAAATGTGTGATGTATATCCTAGAATTGATAAATTTTAAACCAAATGGATACCCTAGGATTGGTTCATTTTAATCCAAATCTAAAAACCAGTGAATTTCTAATGTTATTTTTAACCAAATTTGATAAAGCTTGTGTAGATGGTTAATTTTAGGCCCAAAGTAATACTAGTTGGTCCTAAAGCATGAATGAAAAATAGCATATGATGGGTTATTTTCCCATGAGTGTTTGAAAACACTATTACAATAGATATCAAATGTTTTTTTTCTCACTTCAATGCTCCATGTTCCTCTTAAACCTGCAATAAATGCTCAATATGTTAGATGAGATCAAAAAATAAGAAGATATAAGGGTTAGATGAATGATTAAGCATAAAAACCCTAAAACTTAAACCAAGTTACAATGTCATTTGACTTTAAATGTAAAATTTAAACTTTAAAATCTACAAAAAAAAAAGTGATACATACCTACACTACTACATAGCTTATGAAATTCTACCCAATTTCAAAAAAAAAAGTTTTGAAAAAGACTTTTATATGATCTGTAATACCCCTTTGTTTTGTTTCTTGTTCAAGTTGCTTTATGCTATGTTTGGTTGCAGTTACTTTGATACTGGATATATTTTGTTATGATGATTTGATCGTTACCATTGAGCGACAACTATTATTGTGGGAGGTAGTTATCTGATTATTGTTTCATATGCATTATAGATTAATGTTGTTGTAGAGTTAACATGAGATGTTATTATGAGATTACTGGATTATGATGGAAGTGTCGGTTTCGATGAGTGTATTGGTGAAAAGGATGAGTTCGCATCACTCGCTTGCAAGCGCCCTGCGAATCCATAATTCCTTCTTCATAGTGTGTATTATATGCTGGATATATTGTATGATGTTGTTTACTTGGTTGTAGGATTGCAAGTACATGACATCGACTCCACCTGATTTCACAGGTTTGAGCGTGTCGATCTAACGATTAAGTTGAATGGGAGATAGTAGCTAGGTAACATGTGTCAAGTTTACACCCTAGCCTTAGTGTGTCGTCAGTTATGTGTGTCGAGTCATTGTCTGTCTTGCTTTGATGTTATTTAATTCTGAAGCATTCTTGATTTGGAAATAGATATTTAGAATAATTGCATTTAAATCATGTTGATGGTTATTTAATTTAAATAATGCAATGTGGATAAAAGTTTATATTTAAATTAATTAATTATATTTAAATTATTTAATTAATTAAATTTAATCCAAGGGGTTGAGTTTAGTTATTAAATAATTAAATTAATTAATTAAACGTGATGCAAGAGAATAAAAGGAAATAAAAGAATTAGAATTAATTTTGGAATTTAATTCCAACGTGTGGGAATTAAATTAGAAATTGTAATTAAATGTTTATTTGAGAAATTAGTTGCATATTTGGAAATTAATTTATTATTTGAAATTGAAAGTGAAATTGAAATTTGAAATTGAAAGTGAAATTGAAATTGAAATTGAAATATCTAATTTGCATGTAATGTGAATTAGGGTTGTATTAGGTATTTTTGATTTATAAAGAATACATGTTTTAATTTTATGGGAGAAAAATCTTTTAGAAAGAAAAAAATACATTTTTACAGCAGGGAAGAAATTTTGGAAAATTTGCACAAGGGTTTGAAGAAAGTTTGATTGTAGAAATGATTGAAGGAAAGATTGTTTGCATTTGTTGGATTTTGGATTGGATTCATTGGAGGATTGAAGAAAATTCAAGAAATCTTTGGAGGAGGCTTGCATCAAAAATTCATCTCTTCCTGTAGCTTCTTGTACCAGGTTTTCCTCTTTGTGTTTTATTGTTCTTGATTGTTTTTTTTAAATAGTAGTGATTAAAAATTTATTTGTTACATCTGTTTTAGAAAATAAATTTGATATTAGAAGAAAAGAATTAAATAAATTTACAGCTTTTGCTTGTGAAAATTCTTGAGTGAAAATTGTGAAAACTTCAGTTGAATTTAAATTATTTGGAGAAATTGATTTTATTGTTATTAAAATCAAACATAGAGATTGAACAATGCATTTATAATTATTTTAGAAAATAAAACCCTCTGTTTGTTATTAAAAATCGGATTTTAAAATCTGCAGTATAGTTATATTTTTCATGGTAAAATGGTTTGATTGTGTCACCTATAACTTTACTTTTGCAAACTGGGTTTTTAGGAAATTTAAAGGGTTTTTGTATTTTAAAATTTTCTTACCCTTGTCCAAAAATCGTTAATACCCAGATCGTAGTTTTTGAGTTATGCTTAAAACATGAGACTGCTATTAAATTATTCTCCCATGACTGTTCTAAAAATAAAATAATAATAAATTGATATTTATAAATATTAATATTTTATGTATTGTTATTATAATATTAAAATACTATTTAATAATATTTTATATTATAATTTATAATACTAAAGTATTATATTTATTTATATTATTTTAAATAAAATTTGTATATTAGATTAGTGGAATTAAAATTATAAACATATGGGAAATTATTGTTATTTTGAAATGGCTTGTTAAAGTTTAATTGAAAGAGTTAAACATTTGATTTAAAGAATGCAGTATATTATTGAATAGAGATTTAAAATTGGATTGATTAGTGCATATGGAAAATGGATAGAGAAACAATATGTTATTATATTAAAGTGATTGAAAGTGTTGAATAGAAAATTGAATGAGATGTAAGATTTGGTTAAGAAATGGAAAGAATTTACTTGCATGGATTTGTGTCGATTTAAAAGTAAATTAAGAAGTTGTTTTATTGATGAAGCAATCAATTATGTTATTTATTAATTTCTATTTAGATTAATTGAATCATTATGATTGGATTATGAAAGAGATATGGATTTAGTATATCCAAAAGTAATATCTTCCTCATGCTTATCTTAAAGGATTTAATTCTTTGTATTCAGTAAAGGGAAGTAAGTTTAATTGTTTTAGATTTTCAATAATGAAAAAGAAAATAGGGGTTATAATTATTTTAGATGATCTACTTATCATGTCTTTGACTTTGTCAACACTACCTATTGAATGAGTATGGATTTAGGAAATCCAAATATTAGATTTGATTGATGACTTGAATGCTTTTGTTGCTATGTCGTCAAGTTGCATTATTCGTTTTGGGATTTAGTGTTAGTCCTAAATTATAAGTCTTCCAGAAGAACTTAAAGGATAAGGGTTGTTGAATCATTATGCCATTCAGTTGTTTTCCCTTGGGTAGTGCATGGCATCTTTTTAGTTTTACCCGGTTTTCACGAGCGGGGATGTTTGCACCTCCTTAGTTTAGAAGCGGATTATGGAATCCGTGTCTCCTTGTATGAAGTGACCTTGTTATATGGTTTCATCTTGTCACCTCCTGTGAAAGGAGTGGACTATGTGTTGTTGCCTCCAAGATGTTTGGAGTGAGATCTTTTGTACCTCCTGTGAAAGGAGTGGACTATGTGTTTGTTGCCTCCAAGATGTTGAAGTGTTCTATTATTTGTATCCTCTTTGTGTTGGAGTGGATTATGATGCCCAGTTGGTATGCACTTTTGTTTCCCTTGGTGGATTGTTTGGGTGTATGTTGTCCATTAGAAGAGTGGCTTTTGTTAGGGGCCGGAGCCCAAAGTGGTAAACCGGGTAACCTTCAAAAGTGAGTTAATCAAGTGATAATTAAATTAATGTACTTAGATGATTAGGATGCAGTTCACACTAATCAAGATAATTTAATCCTCACTCATATACATGAGGGCTTGTTTAGACTTGGGATGAGTGAGAAGGCCTGGAATGGAAAGATCAACTATCTTGCTCTTGCGAGAGGTAGTTGATTGAGCATGAGTGAGTATGAGTGTCGGGATTCGGTTGAGGCCACCAGGATTACTTGTGCTGGAGCCTATGAAGAATGCCCAGAGGAGATCTCATGACAAACCTTGCGATGACACTCTATCTAGGACAACTGTTGTTAATTATTTTATGTGTATGATTATTTGAACATATTTGATCTACTTTATGTCTGGAAGTAATGTGACCTATGTCAGTGATGTTGGATTTGTACTTGTATTGTACTTGATTTGTACATGTATTGTTTTTGATTTGTACTTGTGTTGTACTTGATTCGTACTTGTATGGTGAATGAGTTGTACTTGTTAATTCATTTGGTTGGTTATAATAGTATGAGTCAGTTTGAGTCTGCCTTTGGTTAGAGGTAGTAGAATTTTTGTCCATGTTACTTTGTTACTATCTCCTAGCATGGGGGGTGGGCCTTCGGGTTCCACATTGGTTGGGTGGAACATGCACCAAAACCGTTGGGTCCCCATCGATCTTCAGTACTTGGTGGCGAGACATCCAGATGGATAGCTCATGGTTCTTGTTGTAATTACTTGCATTGTAATATTTTTAACTTGTATAAGTTATTTTATCCCTCTTATATTTATGAGGTGGAATTTTGTAATTGTAATCTTATGTACTATTGCCTCATTATGAGAATGAGTGATGTATCTATTGGATTAAGATAATGTTTATGAGATTGCATCTTAGTTGATTATTTTAATATGTTATGTGGTATTCTTATGATGTATGAAGTTTATTTCATAAAGTTCATAAGGCTATGGTTATATGTAATATGTATGTGTGGGTTTAAGTAATCCTAACCTTGTAGCTTTAGAGGTTGTTGTTAACTAGTAAGTGAATGTGTATGTTAAATGCACTATATAAAAAAAATATCGGTTCGCTTAAGATGTTAATTACAACTTCCTTTAGGGTTACTTGGCGGGGCATTACATGATCAAGAAATGACCATTTTAAGATTGACTAGCAAAGTGCTAAAACAGAGGTTAAAAGCGCTAAAATAGACTGCAAAAGCGTTATTTCAATTGTGGATGCGCTAAAAGATAGTGCAAAAGCACTTAAATAGATTGTGAAAGGGCTACTTTGGATACAAAAGCGCTAAAACAGACCTCGAAAGTGCTAAAACAAAGTGTGAAAGCACTACTTTTGATACAGAAGCGCAAAAACAAACCTCTAAAGCATTATTATTTTCCTCGTAAGCATTATAGTTTTCGTCGGAAGCATCGAAAAATCTCTCGATCATGCTAAAATAAACATGCCTGAATCTTGTATGACACTTTTCAAATAAATTTTATGAAATATAGGGTTATGCCCCACGGTGGGCGCCAAATTATAAGTGTGAAATAAGTAGCAATGTATATACACTTCTTAATGAGACATTAATTCAAGATTCTCCAAATTAAACTAGTTAAAAGAACAGAAAACTTGAAAGCATCACATTGTCTCCTATCTTTAAAGATTTATTAAGTTACAGGAAGCTCTTAGATTTGATAAGCTCTATGACTATTAAAATGCTAATTCAAAGAACGGAGTGATGCTGGATACAATGATCTAATCCTATATGATAATATCTAAATGATAAAGAAAGCTAATTTATTCTATTGTTGACATGAAAACTACAGTATGCAGACATGAAATGAAATCTATTGTTATTGCTAAAATGCTTGATGCTTGATGCTTGATGCTTAATTCTTGATTGCTTGATGCTTGATGCTTTCCTGCAGAGTAACTTTGCATAAAGTTGGGATCCTTTTCCTATTGAATGAAGGTTGTATTTATAGATTTCCCGATAGCACATTTGCATAGGGGTAGAAAATTAGAGGTTTGGATTGAATGGTGAGATATGGAAAGGGTGGAGCTAATTATGGGAATGGTTCCTCCCCATGAAAAGATCAAGAAAGGGGATAGGATGGATCAGAGGGAGAATATTGAGAGGATTGCCTACAAGATTTCCCATGAATGTTAGTCACATTTAATTTGACATATGATATTTCATTTGATAGGTGGGTAAATAGAGGAATTGTGATTTATGCTTTTATTTAAATATTTTAATTTATATAAATTAGCAAAAGGGAGATAAATAATTTAATAAAACAAACTATAGAAGTTGTTTATTAAATTAAAATAGAAGAAATATGATAATTAAACAATAAAGTACTTAACCTTTGTTTAATTAATTAAGATTGAATGATGCGATTAAGATAGAATAAATAGGGAAATTTGATAATTAAATAAAACAAAGTATTTTTTTTTTTTTATTTAATTAAGATGAAATAATAGTAGATTTAGAAGAATTTAAATAAGAATTTAAATGTGAACTATATAAATAAATATTTCTATTTATTCAATAGTAGAGGAATTTAGGGTAATTAATCAAATAAGTCATATTTAATCAATTAGATTCTCTAGACCAATTTTAGGTGTACACACATATAGTTATCATCAAATACATTGACAATAACAGATACTTCTCATTAAGCTACTCAAGATCCTAATACATTAAATAAGTTGGTGGCTCATTTATCAACATATTATACTTAAACCATGAGAAGGTGGGACTATAACATGAAACTACTACAATAGTAACCACAAGAGTTTGTAAAATAAAAGTGATTAATTGATGGATTAACATAGAAAATGAATCATGAATACTTCAAATGAACCAGTGCCTTTATCCTGAGCACAGAGTCATAACTAGCCTATATGATCAGATAACAATTCATGAATAGCAACATATAATTTCAAGAGATACTGCATTATAAAATTCTCCTATTACATTCATGACTAATACTACTTATCAATATCCTAGCACTTGATCCTTATGAGTTCGTAATCTCATCCAAGCATTTACATTAATTCATTGAATCAATAAACAAGAATGAAATATGTATGCACACAAAAATGGTCTAGAGCACAATTAATTAAATACTCGTTATTTAATTATTAAATTCTAATTCCTCTACTATTATAAATTAATTAATAAATTTATTTATATGGTTCATTACCTTAATTCCTCTTTTTCAAAATTCACTTTCCTCTTAAATTAATTAAATGCACAAATTTAAATTATTTGACATTTAGTTGATTTCCCTCTTTCATTTTAAATTTGAATTTTTAATTCAAATTTAGCACATGTCTCCATATTTCTTCTAACCACCTCCAACTCATCCTCCACCTCATCATATGCCACACATTTTCATTTATTTCTAATTTTTAAGTAGGAATATACTCTCTAAGCTCTCAACCTCCTAATTTCTTAAGAGACACGTGGCTTCTTTTGTTAAATGATGCTCTTGGACACTAGGAAGATTTGATCTTCCAAATGGAGCAGTCTCCATGAATTCCTCTAACCTCTTCGTGCTCAAGCATTGATGCCACAAGATCATGATCTCAACCGTCTGTCTTTGCCACCTCAACTCAAGCTTTAAAAAATCTATAAATAGAGCGCATTTCTATAGTTTTTTAGAAGGAGATTTTTACAAACTTATGTTGCAGAAATACTAGTGTTATTGAGAGAATTTGGAGAGAATTGTAGTGATAATTTAGTCTTTTAGTTTATTTAGCATCATCATAGTAATTTCAATCTTAGTATTTTAGTTTATTGCATCTTTTATACAACATTATCATTAGATTTGCATTATCGGTTTTAACATCATTTGAACATATCAACACTCCATCACATTCAGCATTATAACATCAAAAATACAAAAATATAGTGATGTAGGAATTTAGTTTTCATTGCATAATATCCTCTCATTTCTTAGGTTGTCACCTCTACAAATTCATGTAGAACATTTAACTAGATCTGAGAGAATGTATTTCAAAGGTGCTTAAAACTAGAGAACCATGGAATGATTTGAAAGGATAGCAGTAGCAATTTAATTCTATTATTTCTATTTTTTTTATGTAATACATTGCATGGATGTGTGTGTTTAGTTTTATTAACTAATTACTCTCATTGACACATTTTAAAACCACAAATAAATTGATGCTAACCATGGGGCCTAGCCCCATCATTATCTATTTTTCTATTGATTTTTTCTTTGCAGATTCGATGAAAAGTGTTGAAATAGCGTATCCAATTTTTTCTTTGGTGCATCTGAAAAATTTATTGGTGTATTGAGTTCCTGTTTAGGTGCATCTTGCGGTTCTTCTAGTGCATTCAGCTTCTATTTTGGTGCATCGGGTTGCTTTTTCAATGAATACAGATGTTCTTTCGATGCATTAGGGAGTTTTAATTTTTATTTTGTGTTTTTCCAATTTAGCGCATCTAGTTTATCATTTAGCTCATTTGGTCTCTCTTTTAGCACATTCAATAGTTTAGTGCATTCGGTCTAAGTTTTAGTGCATTCGGTCACTATAATGGCGCATCTAGTTTTTAGGGTAAATTTTCCAGATTCTTGAAACTAATATGTGCTTTTCTATTTTCCAGGAACCTTGTACGCAGTCAAAGACTTTGTTGAAACAAATAAAGAATGTTGTCAAATAAAAATGGACTAAAACTACTAACAATTTTTTGCAAGGTTGGGTCTATTTTTCATTTCCTTTGGTTAAGTTAGGAATCTAGCATAATTAGGAGTGATAAATTTACACCGTGCTTGTTGTGTTTGGAATGGTAGGCATGTATGCTCTCCCCTTAACTAGGTGATCAGAAAGCCAGACCCATTCATTTTATTTCATATTAAACATTAGAGGGCCTACCTCCCCGCTTCGAAAGGAGGGAACGACCCAACTGGGAACACGCTGAAGGCAAGCAACTTCCACCTAGGATATAAATGTGGGTACTCGAGGATTTTTTTGACAAGAAAGGAACCAATGGTCTCTTTTCATATGGATTATCTCCCATGAACATAATGCCCCTACTAAAACCCCTTTGTTGTACTAAGCCAAAAATTACCCTTATCTATTCTTTGGAGTAGCAACTGTCGTTGCCAAGGCATCCACATTCTTGTAATTCTTAGTAGAGGTGAAAAACTTGCCATGGGAGATTCATGGGAGTTTGAAGCTTGGTTGACCCAAGAAGTGAGTGCAATATAAGAGGGAGCCTATGTGGCCAAGCTTCTAAATAACCCACTAAGAATAAGTGCGGTTGGAGTAAAATCCATGTGGAATCCAAAAGAATATTGTCTTACACAACATAGGATTGCACTTGTTTGATGTGTCTTTACCAATGTGTTTTTAAACCAATATGCAAGAAAACATCACACAAACATGTTCAACTATTGATTTAGAAGAAAATCAAAACCAAAAATTTCAAAATTCACTACTAAAACCAGAAAAATCCATCAAAATGCCAAAAACCAGAAAGAATTTTCCAGATCGACGCATCCATCTACTGCTCTAGCGCATCCCTTTCATAAACTAGCATATCCATTTGTTGTTTTAGCACATCCAACCTCTATTATATTGTATTTGTGAAATCCTACAATGCATCCATTTACTGTTTTAGCACATCCTGTAACACCCCTCCGTTTTTCTTTATGGACTGGACAGTGTGTCCTTGTTTTGCGTTGATTTATACTTCTAGATATTCAGATACTTTATCTTGTGTGTGTATTTGATCGCCATTTATTATGTGATAGACTATTCTATGTGATGTGACTTGAGTTATCTAATGATTTGTGTTACATATTTTAATGGTGTAATGATGTTAGTTGATATAACATGTTAGTGAATATGAGAATATTTGATGTATTGTGAAAGTGTTAGTTTTGTTGAATGTATTGGTGAAGGGGATGGATTCACATCACTCGCTTGCGAGCACCCTATGAATCTGAGATTTCTTCTTCGCGGTGTCTATTATATACTATTATATTTTATGATGTTGGTTATTATGTTTCAGGTTTGCAGGTACATGACACTGACTCCACCTAGTTTCACAGGTCTGAGCGTGTCGATCCAACGGTTAAGTTGAAGGGAGATAGTAGTTAGGTAACATGTGTCAAGTCTACACCCTAGCCTTAGTGTGTCATCAATCATCTGTGTTGAGTCGTTGTTTGTCTTACTTTAATGCTATTTAATTCTGAAATATTCTTGTTTTGGAAATAGATGTTTAGAATAATTGCATTATATCATGTTGATGATTATTTAATTTAAATTATGCAATGTGGATTAAAGTTTATATTTAAATTAATTTAATAAAATTTAAATTATTTAATTGATTAAATTTAATCCAAGGGGTCGAATCTAATTATTAAATAATTTAATTAATTAATTAAATGTGATGCAAGAAAATTAAAAGAAATAAAAGAATTAAAATTAGCTTGCAATTTAATTTCAATTTGTGGAAATTTAATTATTTTGGAATTTCATTTCAATTAAGTTGAAATTAATTTAGAAATTGAAATAGGATTTGAAAAGCAAAGTTGGTTTTCAATTTTTGAAGATAATTGATATTTAGATATTTTAAGTTTCAGATTTGCATGCAAAATCAGATTTGGTTGTGCAAGATATTTTTCAATTAGGCATGCATGTGTGAGTCGAATTTGGGAATTAAGTTTGGTTGCAAAATTCATGTATTGGAAAAATTGCACAGAGGAGGGTTAGAGGAATTTCTTGGTTGTGGATTTATTTGGAATTGTTCTGGAAATCTTGTTTGTGTTTGTGGAATCAATAAATTGTGGAATAGAAGCTTTGGAGGAAGCTCAACATCAAATCTTCATTACCTATATCTTCTAGAATTAGGTTTTCTTCTGTAGTTTGTGATGTTCTTTGAATGCTTTCAAAATTAAAGTAATTGATAAATTTGTTGTTAAACCTATTGAGAAAACGAATTTGTAAATAGAAGAAAATAATCAATTAAGTTTAAAGCTTTTGTTATTCAAGGAAATTGTGTAAATCTTTGTAGAATTAAATTTGTCTGAGGAAATGAATTGTTTTGTTATTGGAATCAAACTTTGAGATTGAACAAAACATTAGATTGGTTTTAGAAAATTTAAACCTCTGTGAGAAAACAAGTTTGTTTTGGAAAACTTCTGATTTTAAATTTAGATCCATTTGATTTTTCTTCTAATTGTTTAAGAATTCAAGAAATTAGTTAAAAGAATTAATATTTGTAAAATCTCTGTGAAATTTGGATTTTCTGGAAAATGGTTTTACAATTTCACCAGTAGGTGAATATTTCTTACAAAATCTCCCTATTAATCTATTATGGAAATTCATTTATATATATATATATATATATATATATATATATATATAAATATATATATGTTTATATATATATATATATAATATATATATATTAAATTGTTTTCTGATTTTAAAAATTATTACGCCGTCTGTATGGCGGATGGAATTCCAAACTTGGAAAAGGGGTTACCTTTTTATTTATTAAGGTTTTGACTGAGCGAATTTTAAGTTCGTCGTTTTCTGTGTTTCATGCGATGGCAGATCCCTTGTTGGGCGAGGGCAGGTATGGAGAGGACCTACCTCCCCACAGCCGCCCCCACATGGGAGCGACTGTGTGGAGGGAGATCCCTCCACACCTCCCCTTGCCTTCCTATGGGAGTATGGGGAGTGGCGTAAGTACAGCCGCACCCCCTCTCCCTTCCTGTTTGTCGTGCCCTTGGAGGAGTATGGAGGAGTCGACTACATCGACTCTCCATACTGTATATTATTTTTGTTATTTATTTTTTATTAAATCCACGACCTCGGGAATGGTGGGGTTTGCTTTTTAATAAGTTTTTTTTATATGATTATTAATATAAGATATGTAATTTATATTTGTATAAATTGACATTTGTTTAAAAGATTTAAAATATATTTATAAATTGATAAATATATATATATTGTATATCTGGAAATTATTAAAGTTTTATTTTGTTTAGAATAAAATAGTTTGATAGTTTTGTGTAAGGTAGAATTTTAAAATGTATATATAGGATTAAATATAACAATATATAATGAATGTATATATATACTAGGAACATATATATATATATATATATACACATTATTATATATTTAATGTTTTATCCTGTTTTAATTGATGTTCTTTATTTAGTATTATTTGATGTTTAAAATAGAAATGATTATTTTTCATAAATTCAAATTGATAGGGAAATGGCATTTGAATAAATTGATTAAATTATAGGATATAAATGGAAAGTGAAAGAAATCCAGTTAGTAGAGGATTTAAGTTTCTTTTTAAAGAAAACATTGAACTAGTATTTCTTATCTTTGTAAATTAAATGCACTTGTTTAACTATCTCAAATTATTTTGAAAGAGAAATAGATTTTTATTATTGTGAATAGAGATTTTAAAGATAAGGTTGAATGCATGGTTGAGTTGTTAATGAAAAGGGATATTTTAAGATATTTTATAAATTGCATGTTTTAAATGGATAGTTGATGAGACATAGATTTGGATAGAAAATTGAAAAGCTTATTGACTATAGTTTTATGTGTATTAAAAGTTAATTATGGAGGTGTTATAATGAAGAGACAATTAAATTACTTAAACTCATTTATTTTCTATTTTCGGAAATTTAATTATTGTGAATGAAATTATGAATGAGATATGGATTTAGAATATCCAAAAATAGTAGATTCCTCTTGATTGTCTTTTAGATTTATTTTCTTTGTACTTCGCAAAGGGTTGTGAGTTTTAAATAGTTTAAATTCCCTATTATGAAAATGGAAAATGGGTAGATGGTTATTTGAGTAAACCTTGTTATTGTGCCTTTGCCTTTGTAGATGCTACCTATTGCTTGAGTATGGATTTATGAAATCCAAAAAGATTAGATTTGATTAATGACTAGATTGCTTTTGTAGCTATGTCGTCATGTTATAATTTGGGAAGTGGGATTATGTGTTAGTCCAATTTGTAAGTCTTCCAGAGAATCTTAGAGGATCTAAGAGGGTTGTTGATTTCCTTATGTAAACCAGTGTTGTCCCTTGGGTAGTGCACGGTGTCTTTCAGTAGTTACCCAATTTCCATGAACGGGGTTGTTTTATACCTCCTGTGAAAGGAGTGGACTATGTGTTTGTTGCCTCCAAGATGTTTGGAGTGTGTTTCTATTATTTGTTTCGTCCTTGTGATGGAGTGGTTTTGATACCTAGGTTTTATGCACTTACGAGTCCCTTGGTGATTAGTTTGTTTGTGTGTTGTCAAATAGAAGAGTGGCTTTCATTAGGGGCCAGAGCCCGGAAGAGGTAGGATTTGGGTAACCTATGGAAGTGAGTTTAATCAAGTGATAACTAAAATTGAAATGAATATTGGGAAGTACTACACACTAAAAAGATAAGTTCTAGTTTCACTCATGGCCAAGTGCTAGTTAAGGCTGGGAATGAGTGGAAAGGCTTAGAATGGCATAGTCATCTATCTTGTCTGTATGAGAGGTATTTGATTCCGCACTAGTAAGTATGAGGGCCGAGGGTCGATAGAGGCCACCAAGATTACCAGAGCCTATGAAGATCCACTGAGGGTAACTTATTATGAGTTGTGCGATGACACTCTGTCTAGGACAACTGTTTGTTTGTTGTTTGGTATTTTATGTTGTGTGAATGGTTCTCTGAACATTCTTGATCTATATTATGTTTGGAAGCAATGTGACCTATTTCAGTGAAGTGAGATTTGTTCTTGAGTTGTTCTTGTATTATACTTGAGTTGTTCTTATGTTGTATTTTTGCTTGGTTGAGTCAGTATGAGTCTGCCTTTGGTTAGAGGTTGTAGATCTTTGTCCATGTTACTTGGTTACTATCTCCTAGCATGGGGGGTGGTCCTTTGGGTACCACTTGGTTGGGTGGAACATGCACCAAAACCGTTGGGTCCCCATTATTCTTCAGTGCTTGGTGGCGAGATATCCAGATGGACAGCTCACAATTCTTGAGTTATTCTTGCATTGTAATATTTCAGTTTGTATATGTTATTTATCCCTCTTATGTTTATGAGGTAGAATTCTATAATTGTAATACTTTGTACTATTGTCTCATTCTGGGAATGAGTGATGTAACTATTGGATTATGTAAATGAATATGAAATTGTATCTTGGATGTGTATCATATTGTGTTATGATGTATCTTATGGTGGTTTTATAATTATTACTTTATGCTATTTAATGCTATGGTTTATGTAAGATGTTTGTGTGGGTTAAGTAATCCCAACTTTGTAGCCTTAAAGGTTGTTGTTAATTAGTAAGTGAATGTGTATGTTAATTGCACTTTAAAAAAAGTAAAAATTGGTTCACTTTAATTGTTAATTACAACTTCCTTTAGGGTTGCATTGAGGGGTTTTACACATCCATTGCCTATTCTAGTTCATACTTGCAAAATTTTAGTGCGTTTGTACCATTCCATAATGCATCTGAGTTTTGGCACATCTAAGCAATGTTTTAGCGCATCCATTAAATCTGCAAATAGAAAGCTAAAATTGACCCCCCCTCTGCCAATTAATAGCCTATTCAAAGATTCCTTCTCAAACAACATCTTTTCCTTGTCCTTACACTGATCATTTTATGTTAAGGGATTATAAATCAACAACATTTGTCAAGAAACCCCTTACTAAAAGAATCAGGAAACCAAAGAAACACATTAGCTACAAGAAACTTTTGAAAAAGAGACACTTCTTGTACCAAAGCAGGAAGGTCTTGCTTGACTATTGAACTTTCATCCATAGATATCATGACTTTGATAGAGGATATATTGATGATTTTTCTTTAGAGCCTCTATATTCGCAAGCTTATTATCAACGAAGAGCTCTTTCACAAAGGAATAATCATAGCCAACCCATTCATCATTCTTACACTTCACAACCAGATATACAATACTTCAATCATCCAAATCAATTGATGCAATAGAGAAAAACTTGGAAACATTAGGCTTTTTGCAAAAATCATCATTTTTTTGAACCAATCCATTATCATTTTCAGTCCAAAACCTTTCCTCAGTCATACTAGAATCTCAAACTTGTTGAAACCAACATTTTCAAGTGAAAATATCCTATCTAATCTTTGATCAAACATTCAAAAGTGCCTCCTCATCACACCTATCTCTGATTTAGCAGTCGTGTATCCCCATCAGGATTCATCATCCTTCATCCCAAAACAAGCTTTCTTAATTAGATTTAAACCAATCCTTTTGGAACTCTCAAACTTTGGTCAAATGTTTCGAAAAATTTCATCACTTGTACGCGCGTCTTAATGAGATTACAAATGCAAAAAACTGAGAAAAAGGAAATTGAAAACCAAAACACCATAGTTGAATGACTAGAGAATCCCTTCTTCGGAATTCCTCAAGATGAGGTGGAAGAAATAATAGATGAAACCATAGAAGCCCAACAAGATCCACATTTTCAAAAATTCATGGAGAGGATCTTTGAAAAAGAAGGTGAGAAATACCGTTTGATGCTATCAAACAAAGGGGTTCAACTACCCGATGATTTTGATGTAACAAAATTGAAAAGAACCCCTAAGAATATAGAAGCAGAAAAGAAAATTGAAACAAGAAGTGAAGCAAAATCCAATCATCCCATGGACACTTTAAAACAGAAAATCCAAACAGTCCAACAACAAATGCAAAACATGCAAATGGGGACTACCAAGAGATACTCCATACAAGATATATGTCCCTACCCATTCGATCAAAGTGTCAACATCATACCATTTCCCAAACATTGTGAATTTCCTAAATGTGATAAGTATAATGGGAAAACTGATCCAATAGATCACATAAGGGAATTCCAAACAATGAGCCTTGAACTTTCCCATGAGGAAACATATTTGATGAGATTATTCCCACATATTTTGGGAGTGAAATGCATGCAATGGCTCTCACAATTACCACCAAGAATCAAATATTTTGAGGAATTGGTAAACAAGTTCAACACCCAGTATTCATATAATATCCAACATGAGATCACAATGAAGGACCTTTGTAATGTAAAACAAAAGAAAGGGGAATCATTCTTAATATTCCTACAAAGGTGGAGAAGGTTATTCACAAGGTATCCTTGACCCATACCAAAAAAAGAGAAGAAAGAAGTATTCATTGACAATTTAAATGATGACATGAGCTATATGCTTGAATTATAATGTCCTCCAACCTTTGAAAAATTGATAAAAAATGGGATCAAAATTGAGGAAGCCTTGGTCAAATGGGGAATATTAAAAATTTATAATGAAAAAAATTCATCCAATTCCTCCAACAATGACAAACCAAATTTTTGGAAAAAGTACAAAAATAATGGAAATGATAATTCAGCTGAAATGCATAATGCTAAACCAGTTTTCAATTTGTCAGGAAGCACCCTGAGTACCAATAAAAAGACCACCCAAAATACCAACCAAAGCAACAACCAAAATACCAACCAAGGCAATACTCAAAATAATCAAAGTAACTCAACATCGAGGACCTTACCATATCAAACATCAAGCACTCATTGAAATTTTACACCTTTGGGTCAATCATATGAATTCACATTGAAAGAGCTTACTGCAGAAAATATTATCACTCTACCCGACACCCAAGGTTTTGAACCCAAATAAAAATCATCATGGTGGAATGAAGCCCATTTTTTTGAATTTCATTGATGCAAATGTCACCTTACCAATAGTTGCATGCAATTGAAACATAAGATACAAGATTTGATTGAAAATAAGATCATACGAATAGAAGAGCCCCAAACAAACACTAATCATGGGGTATTCAAAAATACTTTTCCAAATTATGACAAAGGAGAGTCTTCTAACATGAATGGAAAAGAAAAGAATGTAAACTATGTTCAATATACCATCATCCTTCATATTTTAGTCATTGATGATCACACAAATGACATTTAAATCAATAACACACCATATCCTATTGCAACCAATCATCCAATCAATGACGTCAACATCCTCTCTAATCAAGTCCATAGTATCCAACAAGACATTGTTGTAACAGATAATCAAAGTCATCAAGATCAATGGAAAGAAAGATAGTGTGCCTATAAATGTGACCACAAGAGCCCAAACCAAATATGTTTGAAAAGGTAGCACCTCTAGAGCACCTATAACTCCATCTCACCAATTCAATATTGTTGATTAGCTCCAAAATACCTTTGTGCAAATATAAATATTGGAGCTTCTCAAAATCTCACTCACTCACAAGGAGATCTTAGAAAAGGCCCTAGTCGATACAAGAGTGCCAAATAATTTAGAAGCCTATGCTTTCCAATCCATGGTGGGACATCTAGTTTCACCTCATTGCTTATCCTTTTTTGAAAATGATGATGTATCCCTTACCCACCCTCATAACGTTGCACTCCATATCGAGAAGTATTAATCCATAAAATTCATGTCAAGCATGTCATAATAGATGCAAGATCTGGTCTTAATATATGTACTTTGAAACTGGTCTATGCACCAAGGTTCTTTGAAAATGCAATAGATGCAAGGAAAAGGATCACCATCAAAGCATATGATGATGAGGAAAGAGCTTCAAAGGGATTGATTGTATTACCAATTCAGGTAGGGCCAATTCAGAAAGATGTGGTTTGTCAAGTTTTGGATAAGGATTTGACATATAATATACTCTTGGGCCATCCTTGGATCCATGAGATGTAGGTTGTCCCTTTAGCATACCATTAGTGTCTAAAATTTCCTTGTAATGGAAAATAAATTACCATCCCTAATAATTCCAATAGTCCCCTACATTGCAATACCCTTAAGGTTGTCCAAGATGTATTTGTGCCTCATAACTGAGAAGCTCTTGATTCCACCCTCGATATCCTCAATAATTCAATTCAAGCCAATCCCTTTTCAAAATCGCTAGCCACATCCTCCAATGAAGAAATTCACTCAAGATGGACTCGTCCAAACAACTCAAGAAAAAGGAAGAACCTAGCCCCTCTGCATCTACCAATCCTGAATCCTAGCTCAATACTCTGGCCAAATAGTTTGAAAAGAAATTCCAAGTCAAAGACAAAGGTATGGGTGAATATTTCATTGAACAATCCCTTTGTCTCTCACAATTAATTTCACCAAAATCCCATGGTAAACCATCAACCTCAACACAATCAACCTCACAACTGGTCACACTTTTTGATGGTTGATTCATAAAATCAAGCACACAAGAAGAGGAATTTAATAAAAAGATGTTTTGAACTGGATCTACAAGGATGAAATTGATTCTCAAGCAACAATGGCTAATGTCCAAACCACTCAATATGGTAAAGGATTCTCAATCTTGGAAAAAATGGGATATGAGGGACAAGGACCTATTGGAAAAAGGAAAGAAAGTATCATAGAACCTATCCAACCCATTATCAAAAATCCAAAAGACAAAATAGGGTTGGGATATAAAGAAAATCAAAAGGACGAAGAAACAAAGGAGGACTTAAAGCAGAAGGTTGTTGAATAGATCCTATAGCTTCAAGCAAGTGACCACTATGAATATGAGTGGGATTCACTATCAGAATATTCATGTCATGATAAGGAAATTGATGTAATAAATAAGTATGCCCCCACACTTGAGGAGGGACAAGGCTTAGGACTAAGACCATTTGAATTAGGATCACAAAATATTGATGGTTCAAGTGAAGATGATCAAACTCCTAGTGAGATAGATCACTCGGAAGAGAGTAAGATCATAGACCTTGACCTTTCCATAATATTGTTCAACAATTTTTTTCAATTAGAACCCTTGTGACCTCTGACCTAAACCCATCTCATGATCCCCTACCATTGGTACATCATGAATTCATAGATTGGGAAAAAACTAAATTTATTGATATCCCAACCTTTTCAAATGATGAGGTCATCATCAACTTCCTTTGTGTTGTTACAGCTAAAATAGGTTCCACCATTAAATGTCATAACAAAGCTTCTAGACAGGGGAGTGTCAAATTTACCAACTACAAAATAAATGAAACAAAAGAAAGATCTGATGGTGAAAACCATTCCATGATAGTATCGGATCAAGAAATAATAAAAATAAAGAGTGCATCTAATGGTGAAAACCTCTCTAAGGCACCGAAGGATGGAAAATTTGACACTCCCCCTGAGCACTTCCAAGAAAGATCTAAATTCTTGATCGAGCCAACACAATCCATTAATGTCGATAACGAAGAAGAAGTGAAAAATATCCATCTAGCAGAATCATTAACACAAGAAAATCCCAACTTTATCAAGTTCTTTGAAGAGTGAAAAATCAAATTTTCCTAGTGATATGCAGACATGCCAAGGATAGACCCAGATCTCGTCATGCACCACTTGTCCCTCCTATCAGGGATCAAACTAGTCAATAAAAAGTTGAGAAAAATGCATCCTCACATTTCCTTATTGGTGAAAGTAGAACTAAAGAAATTATTGGATGTAGGATTCATTAGACCCATTGATTATGCAGAGTGGATATCCAACATTGTACCTATTTCAAATCCTAATGATAGCATATGGATTTTTACAGACTCCAGGGACCTCAACAAGGCTTGCCCAAAAGATGATTTCCCCTTGCCAAATATTGATATCATTGTAGACTTAACAGTAAATCATGGCATGTTGTCACTCATGGATGGATTCTCTAGCTATAATCAAATCAAGATATCACATGAGGATCAGGATAAGAAATATTTCGCTTGCCCATTGGGTACTTTCTGTTGGAATGTCATGCCCTTTGGGTTGAAGAACAGAAGGGCCACATACCAGAGAGCTATGACAACCATTTTTCATGACATGATGCATACCTTCATGGAAGATTATGTGGATGACTTGTTGGCCAAATCTTACACTAGAGAAGGACATCTAGAGATATTAGACAAACTATTCACCCAGCTAGAAAAATTCAAAATCCGCTTGAATCCAAAGAAATTTTTGTTTGGGGTAACATCCATAAAGCTACTAGGATATATAGTGTCAGAAAAAGGTAGTGAGGTAGATCCTACAAAAGTAAAATATATCATGGAAATGTCACCTTTGAAAAATATCAGTCAATTAAGGTCCCTCCAAGGTAGATTCTAGTCAATCAAAAGGTTCATATCACAATTGGCCGATAAAACCCATCCTTTTACCCACTTGTTGCACAAGAATGTTTCCTTTCGATGGGATGAGAAATGTGAGGAAAATTTCAATCAATTGAAGCAATACCTAATGAGTCCACCTATCCTAGCACCACCAAAAGAAGGAAAGCCCCTCTTATTGCACATAGCCACAACTAATCGATCATTGGGAGCTTTGTTGGCACAAGAAGATTCAACAAGAAAGGAGAGAGAAATCTATTATATCAGAAAAACTCTAAATAGTTATGAAATAAACTACACATCCATTGAAAAATCCTTTTTAGCAGTAGTGCTAACTACCCAACAATTGCAGCACTATATGTTGACCCATACAATCAGACTCATAACCAAGATAGATCCATTGAAATATCTCCTTAGCAAAGAAAACCTAACAAGAAGGTCGGCCAAATGGGTAATGATACTCAGTGATTTGGACATCCAATATGTTGACAAAAAATAAATCAAAGGAGAAGCTATCACCGATCAACTAGCTAAAACACCAATTCATGATGATCATCCCCTACACATGGAATTTCCAGATGTTGATGTCTTCACAGTAATAAAAAAGTAGTGGGTGTTGTATTTTGATAGCTCATATACCCAACATAGATCAAGATCTAGAATCCTATTCATTACTCCCCAAGGGCACACCATTCTGAAGTCATATCACCTGATGTTTCCTTGCACCAACAACATAGTGAAGTATGAAGCACTTATCATCAGAATCAAGATAGTTGTGGAATGGAAAGTTATAGAACTACAAGTCTATGGGGATTCTCAACTAGTCATTAATCAAATCAATGATGATTACCAAACAAAGTATGACAAATTGATGCTCTATAAAAGGATGATTAATGACTTCAAGAAATATGTTGTTGACATAAATTTCACTCAAGCCCCAAGGATTGACAACAAGGTCACTGATGCTATGGCTACCATTGCTTCTTTACTTCAAATTCTAGAAAAATGAATTTGTTATGAGTTCATGGTGGAGCAATTTTTTACCACCACTTATGATGATCATAAGTCCCAACTCATATGCCACCTAATTGATGTTGATACCTCCATTTATGGAATGATCTATACCTATCTGAAAGATAATATCCTTCCTCCTTATCTTTCCTGAAATCAAAAAATAAATGCCATCTGCCAACCTACCCGTCATACCCTTATAGCGGATGTACTATACCGACGAGGTCTTGATGGAACTCTCTTATGATGTCTAGAATGAAACGAATCTGAAATGTCTTTAAAAGAAGTCCATGAGGGTATCTGTGGCATCCATTCAAGTGTTCTAACCCTTGCTAAGAAACTCCTCTATTTGGGATACTACTGGATGACTATGGAGAGCGAGTCATTCCAATTTGTCAAGAGATGTCAGAAATGCTAGATCCACAGTAATCTTATTCATGCACCAACGCAAGAGTTGTAGCCCTTCATATCAACATGGTCATTTTTTTAGTGTGGGTTGGATCTTATAGGAAAAATTCAACCATTTTCATTCAATGGACACAAGTTCATAATCATAGCCACAGATTATTTCATCAAGTGGGTCAAAGTTGTGCCTCTAACCAACATCACAGGGAAGCAGATCTCATCATTCATCCTAAACTACATTATTTGCAGGTATGGTATCGCTTAGTCTATTTTCATTGACAATGGTAGACCCTTCAAGAATCAAAATGTGCATGAGCTTTGTTAAAAAGTTCCATATCCAGCATCGGTTTTCTACACCCTACTACCCTCAAGGGAATGGCCAAGTTGAGGCCCCCAACAAAAGTATCCTGAAAATTCTAAAGAAAACCATCAATGAGGCTAAACATGATTGGCATATTCAACTAAACCCTGCTTTGTGGGCCTATCGTACAAGCATCTGAACACCCATGGGAGCCACACCATATGCACTTGTCTATGGAGCTAAAGTAGTATTACCTATTGAAGTTGAAATACCATCACTTTGTGTGTCTTTGAAAGGTCTTATTTCAGATGAAGATTACTGAGTGTCCAGATTACAAGAGCTGGAATTATTAGATGAATTCCACCAACTCGCAATGGATCACCTAAAATAATATCAACAGAGGATGTCTAGAAGCTACAATCACAAATTCAAACTAAGGATATTTCAGGTGGGTGATCTAATACTGAAAGAAAATCCCCATAATCAATAGGATCAAGAAAAGAAAGGAAAATTTGAGCCAAATTGGTTAGGTCCTTTTGTTATTGTTTCAGTCAATAGATCAAGAGCATATCAGTTGTCTTCACCAGAGGGTGATCTATTTGAAGAGCTGATGAACAGTATTCATCTAAAAAATTTATGCACATAATACATCTAGTGCATGCTTAAAAGTCTTGAAAAAATCATAAAAATTAGAAAAAGTCTTGAAAAAATCATAAAAATCATAAAAAGCCCTGAAAAATTATAAAAATAAAAATAAAAGGCCTGAAGAAATCATAAAAATAAAAAAAAATTCTTGGAAAAATGGTCACCTTGATGAAAACCTGGCAAACAGGTGTCTTAGTGGTAACATAAAAAATCAAAAAGATAAAAAATAAAAAAAATACAAAAAGAGAAAATACAAAAAAAGTAAAAATGAAAAAAAATGGTTGCCTTCATGAAAACCTGGCAAACATGCATCTTGGTAACAGCAAAAAATTCATAAAATTTGAAAAAGTGAAATAAAAAAAAATGGTGAAAACCTAGTAAACAGGCTTATTTGTGATAGTCAGCTTCTCAATCTATTTGAGTGTGTGTTGACCGTTCACTTTCTGTTATAACCACGCATTCATGCCTATCATACAATAAGCATCAATGTCCATATCCAGCTACTGCGGTCGTGTCCCACTTTGGATTGGTCTTCATTGTACATATCTATAATAAATTTGGGGTTTATTTCTCACTAGGGGAAAATCCTGATCTCACTGGGGGAAAATAATTATTCAATTTAAAATCAACATGCAAGAAAACAACGAAGCAACCTAGGTGAAAACAATAATCACCATCAAAATTGAACATCAATCGATTCAATCAAACAACCATCCAAATCAAATCAAACATCAAGACAAATCAAATCAATTATAACTAGAGGATCATCTTCTGAATCATGGTTGGATCACTTTAGCACAAATGTTCAATTGATTTATCTTGATTGTTGTTATCATTTCTCTAGAGTACCTCGATGATGTTGCAAACTAGAGGGGCGATGATTGAGAATGATATTTTTCTTTGGATGTTGTTTGTGAGTCAATCATTACTACTATGCAAATTGTCATGGGACATGCTCTACAAAGTATCATTGATGACATTATGAATTTGTAGGGGAAAATGATTAACTCTTGTCTATTTACATAAGTGATGCTCAGGTCATCTTGGTCTAATTTTACCTAGATTCTTTTGTTATCTTTGTACTATCAAATCTCAACAGAATTTTTATGGAAGTTGTACTCAGGTTATCATGGTCTAATTATACCATTGATATTTGTACTAACTTTCAACACAATAAAACACTCAATTATGATAATAAGAAAAATGAATTAGATGACAACATTGCATAAATAGGATTACATTCATATTAGTTTTGCATTTGCATTATATATTTTTCCAAGGCTGGTAACTTTCAACATGATGTTATCTCTCACTTCAAGATTGAGTACGCTTGACATAACAAAAAAATCATTCATTTGCATTAAAATTTCCATTTCATATCATTAGAAAGCATTATCATACATCCATCCATACTCATAAAACCATTCATACATTCATTTATTATAATATTTTCATCATGAAAAAATCCAAAAAAAAAGCATTTTTTTAAAATACCATCATCATTCACAATCCATTATCATATATTGAGGTCATAATAAATTCATTATTTCATTCACACATAATCCATCCATATATTCATCCATCATATAATTCATCCATAATAACATCATAATCCATTCATCATCATAATTCATCACATTTATGCATATAGGTCATATATTTACATTAGAAAATACCAAAAATACAAAAAAGTGCATTACATTCTAGTAACATAATAACATTCATCATATAATCCATAATCATACATTAGAGAATAAAATAAAATCATACATGAATTTTCATTCATCATCCATCCATACATAGGCATCATTCATAATCATAATTCATCTATATAATCATCCATACATTTAGGTCATAGATGTGCCTCATGGAAAATCCAAAAAGAGAGCATTGTCATAAATTCATACATCTGCACGTATCATATCCAAAAGCAAGATATTAATTTATCATACATTTAGAATCCATTAAGCCATACCTATCCACACATAAATCATGTAGTTGCATTCCATAATAAAATATTTTGCATCCATATCACCGGTATATTCATGTGAAAAATACAAAAATACAATGCATCTCATATCATTTACATAACTACATCCATCTCATTAATACATCCATACATAGAAAATGACATAATCATATAGAATATCACATCACATAGAACATAAATAAATGCATCCATCATAAGCATCCATGATAAAAAGCATAAATGACATAAGTCAATGAATTGTCATTGCATATCATAGATAACCTCAAAATAATACTATCAAAGTGCACAATTATGTCAGGATATGAGAAATGATACATCCAAAATGTGGCAAAGTAGAGTCTCTAAATCAAAGAATAATATGTCAAATATGACCTCAAGATCCTATGGTACTACCCCTAGAGGTCATAGGCCTCTCCCCGACACTTCCTATCCCTGATGGCCCTACTCCTAGACCTCCTCCTGGTGGAACTCTACCTACCGGGTCCCTTAGGAGTGGCTATGTCACATCGTTGTTGGTGGTCTGGGATTGAGAGCGATTAGATATTGAATGAGCATAGCTCACCCTCTGCTCCACTGGCACTACCTTGAAGTATTTTCCCCTATAATGCTCTTTCTCCTTAGTGGACTCACAAAGCTCTCTAAACAGATCCCCTATCCTGGAACCCTTGGATGTTGTCTGAATCTTATTAGCCATTGCTACTGCCTACTCTCCCTATCGTCGGATGGCATCTCTCTCGACTGTGAGGGTGCCTACCTATGCTTGCAGTTGTACCATCTATCCTTGTACCTATAGATGTGTGGGTACATGTCCTTTTAACTAAGCCTAGGCCTGGGCTAACTACGCTTACAGTGCCTATACCTGCCCCTATAGAGTCTGAACCTATGCCTACAAACTAGCTATTTGTGTTTGCTACCTCTAGGAGGGCATCCTCAAAACAACTAGTCATTGTCCGACAGGAGCTGACCTCCTCCTCCTCGGTATGGCCCCAAAATATGGCACATCTCATCCTCCACCTCCACCATTACCCCCTCCGCCTCCTTCATCATCACCACCATCACATCCCTCATCCTCCTCTCCTCCATGTCCTCTCTACTACATTGTTTGTCCTACCCTCCTCCCAACCTCCAAAATGGGTGCAGGCTCATCTAGACTTGAGATCCTCAACAAAGGATGTGTATAAAAATGCTCTACATAATATACCATCATCTGAGAATCAACAACCTCTCTATGATACTGCCAAAAAACTAGCTGCAAACCATAGTACTCCGCACAAGCCGCATCATAGTCTAAGGTAGGCCCCCACTCTAGAATGTCCTTCCTTTGTCTAGCATAATCTGCCACCCCCTCTGGCATACCCTGAATCCTATTGTACTTTCTATACAGTCAACCAAAAAGAAATCTCTCAATAATATAAGGAGTCTCGCCAATTAGATATTTGGTACAAAATACATAAGGCATCTCTATGTCATCCCTTGACCATACCTCGCAATCAAGATACGGGTTCCAAATAACTATGTCCAAGTTGTCAAGGACCCTCCACAAATACTCTAAATTTCCTAGATTATGTTGGACAAGTGACCTTGTATAACCAAAAATGTAGGGTCTCCCTGTTGGTCGAGCCCTCCCTCCCTCTAGTTACATAATTGCTATATGCTCCCAGGACTAGAGTTATAATAATGTACACCCTACTACCAGACTACAAGCCCAAAGATATACAACCTAATGAAGATAATGGTATAGGTGTGCAAGCATGCACGAACCCCATGCAGATCTAGTGCCATGGGAAATCATGCCCTCTAAAACCCAACCCCAGCCAACTGAAAATACCTTTGACCTATGTTCAGGGCAAAGAAAATGACCAATGAATCCGACTAGAACACAGGGTAAGGTCTGATGAGTCGCAATCAACTCCCACCAAGAAATCTCATATTCACTGAGCTGACCATCATGAAAAATTTGTCAAATGGAGTCAGTCCCTCCCTGCTCCTTATGATCATACACCACCACATCCCCCATGGCTGGTATCCGTAGTATTCGATAAACGTCCTCTAGTGTAACTATAATCTCACCAGTCACTAAATGAAAGGTGTTGTGGTCACTATGCCACCGCTTTGCAAGTGTCATCAATAACCCCTGGTTAATCTAGTATTGGGGCATGTCAATCAAGAAAGTAAGTCCACACTGATCAATGATAGTCAAGTTTATTGGAGTAAGTTGTGGGATCGTTTCCCACATCTAAGGAAAGTTCTCTCAAACCTGTAATACTCCTAGGCCATCCTCCTATAATAAAATCAACATATCATGTCAACACATCAATTAATCAACCTATCAATTATCATATCAAGTAATCAAATCAGCTTGCATGAGATTTTGATCAAATCTCAAGGAGCACCTATCCTATCATCAACTCTCCTTTGTCATGAGATTGATCACAATCAATCAACCTATCTCTAACTCTCATTTTTATGAGGTCAATCAATCAATCAATCTTATCTATCCTATCATCGATCCTCTCCTATCATGAGGACGATCATCAAACTATCAATCAACATTATCCTATCATCATCTGACGTGATCATCAACCATCAAAATCTAGGAGGAATCATTTAAAATGATCATTTTTGGCTCAATGCACTAAAACAGAGTTTCTATGCACTAATCTACTTGATGTGCTAGAAAAATTACCAGATGTGCTAGAACAGGCCTACTATGCACCAATTCTCAGATGCACTATAAAATGGACTCTATGCATCAGAACAAGGTCTCGATGCACCATTTCCCAAATGTGCTAATTGCACTACCCTATGCACTACATTATCCTATCTATGTGCTAGAATGCCTATGTGCTATTCTAGCAATCTAATGCACTAATCCACCTTGAAGTCTAAAACCTAACCCTATGTGCTATTATAGTGACTCTATGCACTATATTGGGTACCCTATGCACTATTTTACGAACCCTATGTGCTAAAATGCGTCTAAATTCAAGATTTCAAAAATGAAAAAAGTGGGAAATTTAAAATTAAAATTTGAAAAAGGGCGGTTCTCAAGGTACATACTGGAGGTCTGTATGTGGATGGACACTGGTGGAAACAAACTCGCTCAAAACTGTGAGTGTGGCACATAATCCTATCCATCTTGGCTCTCTTCTCTCTCTTAATTTTTCACAATGAAAAGTTACAAATGAGCTTTATTTTACCCATTTTGACCTTTTAAGGGGTAATTAAGGGCTAATTTTTTGTGGCATTTATTTAATTTTTCAAAAGGTTCCTTTTTAATCACCTAATCAATAATGTGGTAAGACTATCATCATTTTAAAGAGATAAATCAGGTTACCATTATCAAATCTGAAGATCATCAACTCACATCATTGAAAAATCATTTAATCATCAAAATTTTCCAACAATTCAAAAATTTCATCAAAAATTCAACAATCCCTGATTTATCTCCCAAGGGGGCATCCATTCATCATCACTGCAAAATTAGTGTCTAGGGCATGTCATAATTTTTATCATCACAATCTGAGAAATTATTCTTTTAAGCAATGAATCTACACACATCACTTCAAAGAGGGGCAAAATGTATGCATGTAAAAATGGTCTAGAGCACAATTAATTAAATATTCATTATTTAGTTAATAAATTATAATTACTATTATAAATAAATAAATTTATATGGTTCATTACCTTAATTCCTCTTTGTCAAAAATCACTTTCCTCTTAAATTAATTAAATGCACAAATTTAAATAATTTTTCATTTAGTTGATTTCCCTCTTTCATTTTAAATTTTAATTTTAATTGAAATTTAGCACGTGTCTCCATATTTATTCTAACCACCTCCAACTCATCCTCTACCTCATCATATGCCACACATTTTTATTTATTTCTAACTTTTAATTAGGAATATTCTCTCTAACCTCTCAATCTCCTAACTTCCTGGGAGACACATGGCTTCTTATGTTAAATGATGCTCTTGGACACTTGGAAGATTGGCTCTTCCAAATGGAGTAGCCTCCCTGAATTCCTCTACCCTCTTCATGCTCAACCATTTATGTTGTAGTATCATGATCTTGACCATCCATCTTTGCCATCTCAACTCAAGCTTTTAAAAATCTATAAATAGAGAGCATTTATATAGCTTTTCAGATGGAGAATTTTACAAACTCATGCTACAAAAATACTAGTATTATTTGAGAGCATTTGGAGAGCATTGTAGTGAGTATTTAGTATTTTAGTTCATTTAGCATCATCATAGTAATTTCAATCTTAGCATTTTAGTTTATTGCATCTTTTATACAACATTATCTTTAAATTTGCATTATCAGTGTTAGCATCATTTGAACATATCAACACTCCATCACATTTAGCATTATAGCATCAAAAATACAAAAATGCAGTGATGTAGGAATGTAGTTTTCATTGCATAATATTTCTCTCATTTCTTAGGTTCTCACCTCTACAGATTCATTTGCAACATTTAACCAAATCTGAGAGCACAAATTTTGAAGGTCCTTAAGACTAGAGACCCATGGAATGATTTGAAAGGATAACAAAAGAAATTTAATTTTATTATTTCTATTTATTTTATGTAATACATTGCATGGATATGTGTGTTTAGTTTTATTAACTAATTACTCTCATTGGAACATTTTAAAACCACACAAAATCAAACATCCACTAGTAAACAATGGAGAGAAATAAAAGACATCTTGGATTACTTTCATTCATAACTCATAAAACGAACGCAAGGAGAGACAACTGTCATGAAATTGGTATTTCTCAGTATAAATTTTTCTTTGTTGTTATCCAAATTGCATACATAATTATGAACTCAAAAACTTAAGAGAAAAACTCTAAAAAACATACTTAGTATCTATTATAATTCACTTTGTTAATTGCATAAAACAATGAACCCCTACTTCCTAGCCCATAATTTCTTCTTATAGAAATGAAGGAGCAAAAACAAGCCTCAGGCTAGAAAGTACACATGTAAAAACCCTATTGGACTGCTAAATCAAAGATTCTTTCATTCAGTTACAACATACTCCAAGAAGTGGGAGACATATGAAGAAATGAATATAGTCCATATTCGTTGCAGGAGATCAGGTCAAATCTTCAAAATGGGTTCAACTAAATAGATACCTCAAGAATTGTGCCCACACACCAAAATGAAAAGAAGGAAAAGAATGAGGAAAACAAAAAAAGGCAAAAGGTGAGACCACATCTGCAGCCCTATCATCAAATCAACCTTGAATAAGATGCACTATATTTTCCATACTTTAACATAAGCCTAATCTGCACTAAATCCAGGCTATGTAGTGCATTCCTATCTCTTTGTTATTCACCACAATTGTAGACCTCAAACTTTCCATCCTTAGTGTAAAACCCCCACTCCTTAAAAATATATGCCTTTCCATGCTAGGAATTATTCTTCTATGGGCCAATCAAAATTCATTACTTCATCAGCCCTTTTTCTACAAGGTGCATATTTGGTGACAATATGGTTAGCCTCCTTATCAAATTCTACCAATACAGTCTCAACATGGACTAACATATCCATATTCACTATCAATGTGTTCATATCAAATTTCTAACAATTTTTTATAGCTTGATCTAAAATAACACTATTTACTTCATTTCTCCATTCCTACAAAGTCTTAATGCTACCATCACTCCTTAAGATAGATGGGAGAAGTCCATGATGATATTCATGGAAATATTTCACCAATTCCCTTATCTTGTTCTCCAATGTTTCAACATTCCCTTTGTATTCCATAATCTTATTTAGCACAATAACATTAGGTTTAAATCTCTTAGGTGGATTAGGATCTTGCTTAACCCCAATCCCCATCAGCATCAAGTCTTGTTTTCTAGGGATCTAGACCCCTATAAGTGGGATGGCTTTTTCTTTGTCGATATCAAACATTTTTATGGCATCAACCATGGAAGAATAGCTATAGTGAATACTATTTAGTTTTTTATTCACTTTTTTGTTCAAGTGCTCCAAGACTTCTATGAAAATCCTCATATTTATCTTAAAATTATCTTCATCATGACTTTGAAACCTTTATCTGTATTCACTTAATTATCTAAGAAACTCTTCCCTTTTGACATCCCCTTCATTCTTTGACCCTTTTGATACACTGGGTTCTACTGTTGAAATGAGAACATTTCCCATATTATATGGCACAATTTCCCATGAATCACTTACATAAATTTTAATTTCAAGGATATATCCTCTTACACAATAGTGAGAGAGCCAATATCATCTTGTTTGAGCTTTCTAGGTTGTAATTTTTGCAATACATACTCTAACAATGCTATCTTTGTATGTAATTACATATTATTTCTCTCAAGATTTCTATACTTGACCAAAATATTATTCAATTATGTTCTAAGTGTATCTTTCTTAGCTATAACAGACTCCACAATAGCCCTAGTGAATTTTCCATCATGAATAGACAAAGGTAAAGCTTCTAAGGCTGATATTTTTGACACTCTCTTGATTATTAGGCCTCCCTTGTAATCAAGTGGAGGCTCAACAATGTCTGGTTTTCTTTTTTTTGGGGCTACGAAAAGCCAAGGCTTCCAACTATTCACTAAAAGAAGACCCTTGTTATGTAAGTGTAGCTTCTTCCTTTGTATCATAGAGTGGTCTATCACATTTTTTGATTGTGTCAAAAGCAATGGCTAAGGCTAGATCCCATTCTGGTAACAACAAGATAGCAATTATTCACACCAATTATCAACCTTCCTTTGCAGTCATGATTTGAAACCTGGATCTGATCTAATTCAATACCCTTTTTTTAATGACAGTATCAAGCAACTTTGGATGTAGGATCCTCTCTATAGCTAAACTTTTTACATATTCATCTCATTTTGAGCTATAGGAAAATTCCATCAAAGCTTGAGTTTTCATAAATGAGTCATCATCCAAGAACTTAGTACATGCCTCGACTCTCATGTCATCACTTCCATTCATCCCTCTAAGATCAAAATTACTTAATATTTTTCCCAATTGACTAGTTTCCCTTACTACAAATGTAGTTGGCACTCCATGTATTTCTTGCTCGGATACCCAAATATCATCATCATAATCCACTAAGCTAGTGGTCAAAATTTTCTATTTTTTCAATGGTGGCTCCTTAGGTGGTACTTTACTAGATGGTGGAGAATCAACATCCACATTATTAGACTCTATCAACCTTGGTGGAGATGGGGGAGACACTCGTGGCATAGGAGAAGGAGGTATATTTTCCTCATGCTGAGTGGGAGTCGAGGGTTCATCGTATTTCTTTTTTTTTTCCTTTCTTCTTATGAAAAACCTTATTTTTGGTTCCTTCGGGGCTTGTGATGTAGACACCCCTTCAACAGAAAAAATTCCTTCTCCACTTTGTTCTTCAGCAATTGGAGCTTTCCCTTTATCTGTACTAACCACCCCTTTAGTTTCAAGGTGGCCTACTATTGAATCAAAATTTCTTGTAACATGATCCACCTTTTGAATTATTTTCTCAGTCTCAGGGAGGATTCTGAAATCAAGCTCATCCTACAATATCTTCCTTTACATCTTGTTGAATGCAATCCACCTCACGAACCTCTTTTCTTGCTCCACATTGTCAGATACATTCCTTATTACATCCTTCGGATAATGGAAAATATGGGCATATTTGTAACTTTTCTTTCTATCATTCAACTAGGCCATAAATCCTTCAGGATCATATCTGACCCTCTCAATTTTCCTTTGCATGCAGTATCCTTTGATAACTTCAATGATAATATTCGAACCTCCTTTACTCATCATAAAATAAGAAAAACAAGTGTATAAAGGAAGGAAAGTTCCCTTTCCCTTATTTAAAAAATGTTCATTCTCAATGTTTCCTAATTGCCACATAACCTCAAGGAAATCTATTCTTTTGGGAACAAACCTTGGTAATAAATGATGTGCTAACTTAGAACCATATACTCTTAAAATAGTAAAATCATGGAGTGAAATAAAATCTCCCTAGTTATGATCAATGCATATCTCAAATATTCTTTCCTTTGGTCTCAAGAAGTCATGTAAAGAAATAGGAACTCTAGGAAACCTCACAATCAAATATTTTTCAATTCAAAAGCAAATAAATTCTGGAAAGTGACATAATCATACGTCATATCATCCTTATCCAAAAAAGTGGTCCAACATTGCATGAGAAGATCCCAATCACACGCATTTCTCTCCAAATAAATATTTTTTCCAAAATACACTGCACTCTTGTATAAGAACAAATGCATAAATAGTGAGTACTAGCTGCATCCTACCCCAGATTCTCCTTTCTTTAATCTAACTAGACCCTTATGCATTCTTTCATAAAGAAATCATGCATAATCATATACTGCACAATATTGGGGATGTTGGATATGGGTAGCCATATACATTGAAGCTATTGGGATTCTATAGATAGGATCATAACCAATTATTTGATAAACAGAATAGAAAGTCCTCCTGAAATAAGGAACAAAATAATTGACAGGGAAAGGTTCCTTATCATGTGATCCTATCACAATATTTTGTCCTGCAATTTATGCTAGAAATCTTGGTAAAACATGGACCCTAAATGAAGTCTTGGTCTTCTCATACTCTTGTCTAAGAGCTTCTTCATTTATCTTCTACATTTCATCACTCCATTTAGTGAGCTTGAAAATAAGATCCAATTCCTCCTTAGTGATTCTAACCATTTATTTTCCATCAAAGGTTCTGATAGTCCTTGTGAATGGGTCATAGATAGTGGCTATTGCCTTTAGTAAGTCAACATCCATATAAACATTTGGCACAATTAGCTCTCCTAGATTACAGTTCCAACGGTTTCCCACTGGGAAAACCATATTTTTGTTCTTGAACCAGCCATAAAAAAATTCCCATCTAGTATAGGATAATTTAGCATCTTTGATAGAACCTCTTTTTTCAAATAGATCTTCTACTATTTTTTATCCCCTGGGAATCAATTGACCTCTAGGTTTATCACTAGTGTAAGGTGGTAACTGATCCAAAAGGTCTTTATTCAAAGATCTCTTAGGAATAGAAACCTCTCCTTTGGACGAAGATGTTTTTTCTTTAGGGGCCATAATGCAAGAAATATAATAAAACAAGGTTTTTTGGTCTAACTGAGCAAGGCCTGCAAATTTTGTAAGGGTTTGGCATGAATTGTTCAAATGTAAAATTAATGAAATCTCCTTTTATAAATGTCAAAGTTAACAATCAAACCAAGAAAAAAACCCTAATAGACTTAAGCTTGAGAAAACAAAACCTCTCAGTAATTCCAATAGGAAAATGATAATTGACTTACTATTTTTGTGTAGGTTGACATCGATTGTTCCAATTTGAGAAAATGTTGAATGGCCACAGTCTTAGCTGCTAAAGTGTTTTGAATGTACTTGTAATACCAAATTATGCCTTTGATGTAAATATTAATAATCAAGCAATTCGTTACTTCAATAGCTAAATGTCCTTTCAATTAATTAAGACTCCCTCATGCGAACCAGAATGGGTTGCTTGATATCAAATTTGTTTTGAATACTCACCATTGATTTATTCAGCTAGTTAATTGATCCACGATCCAGATTTAATCAAATTATTACGAAACATCTGACTGCACACAACCGAAACAATTTCCCAATGATAGGACGCCTCATGGAAGAAAATATTCACAACATGCAAGTTATACCATCTCTTTGTCTTTTCAATCCAAGTCCATGTTTCTTTCTTCCCTTACGCCCATGAGCCATAATTCATGTGCAACTTTTATCAATGGGAGGATGAAGAATGGCTGAGACTGAATTTGGCAACATCATCCTACACATTGCTTAGCTAGCTTCAATTTTATTTCTTGTACACTATCAAGGGCTCAAATTAAAATATCTTTAGGAATGTATGATATATGGGCTTTAGTAACACACACATTACCCTCCATGATGTTAATATTTTTTCTATTGGCATTTCAAAAATGCAACCCAACTAAGCTTTGAAATTCTCTAAGAGGTAGCCAACCTCTATATTAAAGAACCACAAAGGCTAGTGGCCAACTAACAAGATTCATTCAAATACTGACATCTCCTACACTTTTGGCTCTATAGGACCAAGGTGGGTAAACCTATACAATCCCCAAAAATTAAATCACTCATATACTAACATTTCTTTATAAAGCAGATAATTCCCAATGAAAATACACTAAGGGAGGCATTAACAACTTCAAACTTAGCTAAATTCTTAGTAACTCAACTCTCTCTCGGCCATTGGAAAGCAGGACACACAATAACATAGTAAGATTAAGAATGATTTTGCACTTAATTTTGTTTCTGAGATGCATTAACTACAAATAGATTAGTGCCAATTGTGGGCCATGGAGTCAAACACATAAAACGAATTTCCTAGCAAACAGTCTTCAACTAGTGGATTTAAATTTTTGATGCTTTGCATCAACTGTTAGTGTCTTGCACCAAAAATCCTTCTCTTACTATCAATCAGATTCTTCTTATCAAATCCCATTTTCTCACTTGAAATCACAATCACCTGCTCAAAGCATTTTAACTGTTTCTTTGAAAGAGAACAATGAACAGACAAAACAATCTCATGAAACTTGAGATGATAAACTCAAAGACACTATGTATTATTGAATTTACATGACTCAAAGTGTAAAAATATGGAGACAATCTGAAGAAATTCATGAATGTGGAAACACCTTCATGATGTTATTTGCATAAATTGGCTATATTTACTCATAAATTCAAAAAATTTACAGCTTACAGACTCAAACACTGACTCAGAAATCACAATTCTCTATCTACCCAACCCAATACAAAAACTTAGAACCCTTTTCAATGAGAGAATAATAGAAGATATATAAGAAGAGAAGCAAGCAGAAGCAACCCTAAATTCGATCTGCTCCGAGTACCATTCCCCGGTTTCTAATAATTTCATATCATGGATGTTTACATGTGTTTTTAAAAAAAGCTACATTAAAAATACAACTACTTAGTTGGGTATTTAAAATGCTCTAAGCAATGTATTCAAGGGAGAGCAAGTTTGTTCTATTACAGAGTGAATTTTTGCAACTTAAAAAATTAGTGGAGGAAGTGATCACATGAAAACAACAATATTCTTCAAAGTTATTTGATGGCTCCACTATGATGTGTTGGCCTGGAAGCTAGCTATGGGAAACTATTCCAATAGTCCTGATGTATGTTTGCAGCCATGAAATAAAGAACAGAATACACCCATGAATATGCACAAAATATAGTTGTTGAAAAGGTCTTTAAAGAATTCAAACAAATGAAAGTGGAGAAGAAAAAATGGCAATCCATCACTAGACATTCTCACCCTTATCAAAATGTTAAACATTGTAGGGAAAATTCCTTAGATTTTCTTGAATATTTCCTTTTGGAATGCAACCCAATAGGTCGTTAGCTGAATTAGTTCTCATTTGAACATTTTCCTTGACTCTAAATCCATATTCTTGAATAGGAAATGGACCTTGCTCTATATTCACACCCTTAAAGGCAATAATATTCACTAGCTAATTCAAATCAATTCACTTGAAATGATTTCCCTAATGCAACACTTACAATTTCACCATTGTGCACAACATATCGGGCCCTATGTGGGCCCGGCTAAAAAAAAATTCATTTTCAACTAATTTTTACCCTCAAGTAACTCAACATTGCTTCTGAGTGCTTTTGAAGTTGAAAAACGAACTGGGTCATCATCAAAAACTGGTTTCTTTCCCTTTTGGAAATAGTGCAAAATTGGCTAAGTTTGCTCACGAATTAATCTGGGAAACTGGTCAAATGACCTCTAGGAGACATCAAAAATTGAAATCATTTAAACATATGATCCAAAAGTATAGTGCAAAACATGGCTCAGAGAAACAGATCACGAGGAACCAGATATTAATTGGCAAATTTCACCAATTAAACTTTTCTGAAACAGCAGTTGTTTCGTACCAATTAAAACTCATCCAACTGCCAATTTGTAAAAATAGTGAATCAACCCCTGGCGAGCTTCCATCATACATAGTGGAACATTAAGATACCTTGAGCACATGTGCAAAATTAATTTCTTTGAAACATCATTGATCAAAATTTATTAACGGTCAAAGTTGACCACTTAGAAAGGTGGTCAAGAATGCAGATGTGAAACTGAACAAACTGCATTTGGTTTTGATCTACTAAAAATAGAAAATCAAATCAAATGTCTATGAAAGTTGACACTCAAGATCATTTAGGTATGGAGAACATAGAACAGTATTCATTCTGACATGACAGTCAACTGGTTGAGAAATCCAAGCTCAAAAAGGAGGCTATTTTGCAAAATTGACAATCTGCAAACAGTTGAACAGTGACAAAACCCTTGAGCTTCACTTTTCAAAACTCTATCAAAACTCATCATGGGAAGCTAAAAACTGACACAAATGTTCACATATGTCTATTGAATATGTCTGCAAATGGGTTTTGCAAGATAATCAATAGGCTTTAAATTACAAGCCTCCAAAGTGGGTCACTCAAATTGATTCGTGAGGTGCACCTCTGAAAGTGTAGAAGCAAAATTTTGAAATAGGCATCTGAAATTTGCAAAATTTGAGAGTGCCATTAGTGGCTCTGACTGGGGATGTATGCCCCCTATGGGCATAGCAAGATTCTATATCTTTGGAGAGTAGACCAAAAGTTGAGTCTATCAAGTGCCCTCAAACTGTTCCTTTGTTTAACCTTATTTCTTCAAATTCATTTTATGACCCCAGGTCACCAAATGAAAAAGGGGAGTCAAATTCTAGCTCTATCAAACACCAATTTGTAAAAAGATTTGATCTCCCTCAACTCATGTTGGCCTCTGTCAAACCATAACAACACTAGTGACTGCCATTTTACAAACAATAATACCAAACTACCCTTGTGCAAATGTGAACTTGCTCTCTATTTAGCTTTGTTATCAAGTGGAAACCAAATCCGATAAGTCACATCACTATCACTTTCTTCATTCTCTAATTTTGCATCAAGTGATAACATTTTAGAATGGTGATCAAAACCACATGAAAGCATAGCTTGATCACAACCATCCGCTTGATGAAACATGTCGATATTTCCTAATAGGAAATCACATTCAATATCATCAACATGTTCACAATCACTGTGCATCTGAAAGTTAGACATACTTTCAAAATATTGATTATCATGTGGCAACAACTGATTATATTCATCATTTAAATCATTTTCAATCTGAAAACAACTTGCTTCAGTGTTTTTCTCATTGCCACATTCTATGAAAACCTCTTCTAGCTGACAAAAATAGCACTCACATTCTACCTTGTGGTAGGAACTGTTAAACTCAAACTGATTACTAGTTTGCATATCAAAGTTAAAACTATCACAAGAACTTATCAAAAGATCTTTCTCATCATGCAAACCATCTCCAAGTATATGCAAACAAATACACTCATGCATTAGCACACTTTTTTATTGTTCTTCCTCATGTTGGTATTGATATTTATCAGATATTTCTGACCCATCATCATCTGTAATCATATATTCATCCTCTGAACATAAGGTATCAACCTCTTCAATATCACAATTTTTCTCAACAACGAGCAATTTTGGTTAAGAAGCATAATTTGATTTCTGATTGAAATCAACATCTTCATTCTCACTCAAAGACTCATGACTAGGCTCATTCAAGTCAGCAAACAAAGACTTGTCCAAATCTGCATTACAATCTTCAATATTTGACTCATTGGATGCATAAACCTCATGGTCATTTGTTGTTTCAAACTCATCAAAAGAGATTTATGAACTTACATCAATGTCCATATCTTCTTATTCATCATATAGTGCATCATCACAATCAAATTCATGTTCCTCCTCATTCACATTATCATCATCATGATCAGCTGGTTCATAACTAGAAAGAGAATTAGATTCACTTGCATCATACCTTGCATCTTGAAGATCATCACCACTGTCAAAATCAATAGGGGTTGCACACAACAACTGATAGTTGTCCTCATGTGCACATTTTTGATATCATGTGGTCAACAGATTTGAAATTTGTTCACAACTCAATAGATCATTGTTTTGATCCATTCTTTCAACCACTTCATCTCTTTGACCTTCACTTGAATTGAATGCACTATCAAATTGAAAATCAGAATATGTTGTGATGTCTTCTTCATCAAAATCTAAGAACTCAATGGGTTGATCATAAACTGAATCTCCCCAATCATAGGAGGTAGAATTGCTGACAACATTGTCAAAAGAATGGTCATAACCAGTCATAGTAAATAAACTGTCCACTTCTCCCTTCTTACTTTCTTCTGGGCTGTCATAACAGCAATCCACATCACTTTTCATTTCAACATCAGATTGGGTATCATCATTGAACTTTTCACTTGCATCCTCTTGAGGATAAACACAAATTTCTTCACTGTCAGACTGAAAACCATCAATGGTTTTCACATTACAACTGCTTGTGGCTTGTCTTTCAAACTAAAATTCATCACACACCTCCCCATTTGCAACTAACACCCTGATATTCTCAAGAGTATTCTCAGAATCAACAAACTCCCGTGTCTCACTATGAAGACTTGCATCAAAGCTACACTCAACACATGTAGGCTTGATTTGATCAATTGTATCACAACATTGCGGATCACATATCTCTTCTTCAAAGAGTAAATCCAACTCATATTCTTCTTCAAGTTCTTGGCTCGGAAGACTTGGCTGCTGATTTGCAGTTGGGTATAGTTATTTTGTGAGTTTTTAAAAGACAACATTCTCATCACTTAATGATGCATTCTTCTCATCTTCTACCATCTCAAGTATGCACTTGTCTGAAAACTTCTGATCATTTGCATTCACACAACTGTTGATTCTATCAACATGTTTTCCCATAACTAAAGTCAACAAACTTTGAACATACTCATTCCTCTATTTCTCCAAATCATCCAAAACTGTGTAAGCCATCTGCATACTCAATATTTCAAAATCTTTTAACAATGCACTAGATCCTTCTTCATAAGCTTCAAAGTACATATGGATACAATTAGAAGTACTGGGTCTAAAATTTTTTGGGATTAGTGAAAGAGCAACAACAAATCTATAACTAGAATCAATACTTGACTCTTCATTTTGTTTCTTGATCTGCTTTAACCTCATGAAAAGGTCTGAGGGATCTCTTGCAAATTCTTCTCTATAAGCAGCCACTAATTTATCCCAGCAAGGAAAGGACTTCTCAAGAAAGCATAAATACCAATCCTGAGCTCTTGCTTGAAGAGATCTAACAAAAAATATCATCCACATATCGTGATCTCTAAATGAATGTTTCTCCATGAAGCTGGAAAAACTTTGAACATGTCCATCTCCTTCACATACGGTATACCCATCAAATCTCGGAATCTCCTTTTAAACTTGAGCTGACATACTTTCAGTTTCATAATCAACCGATGAAAAATCTAACTCAGCATACAATGGATCAAAGAAATTGACAACGGGTGCAATGACTTGACAAGTAGACATAGTTTGATGTTCTCTTGACTAGGCTTGTTGAAACATTTGGTGTCTTTCATCCATTTCTTTAAGTCCTCTTTCAAATACATCATTCCATTTAGGACTGAACCTAGGCTTATTAACTCTTGGGTTCTTACACTTTGGGGTATTAGATTCTTGAAGATTATTATACTTTGGAAACTTCTTGACAAGCTAACTCAAAGTGTTCACTAGTATAGCTGCTTTATGTTGGTGATCCATGGATATTACAAATTAAGGCTCACTAATTATGCATAATTACAAGCCTGACCACATGATGGACAATAAGGATAATTACTAACATAATGACAACCTGGGCTTGAAAATTATGACAATACAAATGGATGGAAACCCCTAAGATACACAAATGCATTCTAACCATCCAAACTAGCAGATATTTGAGCACTAAACAAAATTATTTCAATGGAACTACAATTACATTCAACAAATCCAACAAATAGGAGTGTGCAACTTTGTATTTACTATTCTTTCCCTTTGTCAGTGCTAACTCACTTAATAGCGAAACAATGGTTCTTATAAAAAGTTAAAATATGGTTTTCACACATGAGTTTCTTGAAAACCAAGAGTGAGGAATACTTGGAAACTTTGCAGCTGGTGCAAATTGTCTTCCCGACTGGTAATATTTGTAGTTTTGAAACTTTATATAAATTTTTAACAGGTTTTATCACCAGATTCACCACATCTTTTCAAAGAGGACTGAACTTCAAGCAGTATAAATTTTGTTCACATGTAAACTTCTTTCTAAGTTCCTTTCCACCAGTAGAGCACCATAGATTACAAAACTATTCAGGTTCACTTCAACCAACTCTTCTCCAGGGTTGAAATCCCTCAAACTTTGAACTAAAATTAGAATGAAAAATTAGTTAACTCTATGCAATGACTCTTAAGGCTAGATTCTACAATAAGAATTTTCTCAAATTCTCCCCAGCGGAGTCGCCATTCTGTTGGCATTTTAAAAATGCAACCCAACTAGGCTTTGAAATTCTCTAAGAGGTAGCCAACCTCTATATTAAAGAACCACAAAGGCTAGTGGATAGCTAACAAGATTCAGTCAAAGACTGACATCTCCTACACTTCTAGCTCTGTAGGACCAAGGTGGGTAAACCTATACAATGCCCAAAACTTAAATCACTCATACACTGACATTGCTTTATAAAGCAGATAATTCCCAATGAAAATACACTAAGGGAGGCATTAACAACTTCAAACTTGGATAAATTCTTAATAACTCAACCCTCTCTCAGCCATTGGAAAGTAGGACACACAATAACATAATAAGATTAAGAATGATTTTGCATTTAATTTATTTTTTGAGATGCATTAACTGCAAACAGATCAGTGCCAATTCTAGGCCATGGAGTCAAACACATAAAAAAAAATTCCTAGCAAACAGTCTTCAACCAGTGGATTTAAATTTTTGATGATTTGCATCAACTGTTAGTGTCTTGCACCAACAATCCTTCTCTTACTATCAATCAGATTCTTGTTATCAAATCCCATCTGCACACCTAAAATCACAATCACCTGCTCAAAGCATTTTAACCATTTCTTTGAAAGAGAACAATGAATAGATAAAACAATCTCATTGAAACTTGAGATGATAAACTCAAAGACACTTTGTATTATTGAATTTACATGACTCAAAGTGTACAAATATGGAAAAATTCTTAAGACATTCATGAATTTCCAAACACCTTCATGATGTTATTTGAATAAACTAGTTTTATTTACTCATAAATTCAAAAAAATTACAGCTTACAAACTCAAACAATGACTCTGAAATTACAATTCTCTATCTACCCAACCCAATACAAAAACTCAAAACCCTTTTCAATGAGTGAATAATGGAAGATATAGAAGAAGAGAAGCAAGTAGGAGCAGCCCTAAATTTTATCTAGAAATGCCATGTGGAAGATTCCTTCACCATTGATCAAGCTGAAAAGAATATCTCCTCTTCTTCCTTTGTAGCACCAAACTTATTCCTTCCAAATTGTTTGTGCTCATCATTTCCCAATAACTGAAAGCATGCCCATGTGGGGAATCTCCAAATTCACCCAACTAGAAAATATCCTCTTTCCCGTGCAAAATCTATTTCAGCTCTCTTTACTTGCTACAGTTTTGTTTTCCTCCATATATTAAAGTTTGTCAACTTTAATATTTCTACTCTTTTGACTTTGTTAAAAATCCCCAACAGAGAGAATGTCTCACATTGAAATTCCCGCAAATGATAAAATGAATACAAAATCCACTTTAGTTTCCTTATTAAAATATCTTTTTTACTCTCACGTGCATTTCTCCTTTAGCAAAATAATATTTCACATATAGCATTTAAAATATTTACCCATACATGTGCAATTTTAAAATTTACTTGGGGTAAGCTACATTACCCTCTCACTTATTTACCATTTTCTGTGCACTATATTTTACCAGCATTTTACATGCCTTCAAGATATTTTCTCTTTCACCTTTTTCATTTTTACCTCCTGGAAAATATCTGTGTGCCCATTTTCCATTTAAAATATTTTACCCATTCATGTAAAATACTTACCCACCCCTTTAATTAAAATTAAAACGGGCCTCTTCAAATACTTTCCCGTGCCTTATTTCACCTAGGCCCACCCTTTTTTTAATCACAAACCATTTAAATTTTTGAAAAATTTAAAATGGATTCCTCCTGTGCATTCTCGCACACCTCACAGCCTTTTAACAATGTCATCAAAATTCTCGTGAGGCTTGCGAGGTTGGATTGAAATTGCCCTAATTTCATTTTTAGTCTACTCGTTCCTAAGCTCTACACATGGCCACCATTCAATATGCTCGAGCTCCTCCATCTAGCTCCCTACAACCTGGAGACCTCTTTGTTTGGTGAGGGCCTCCCTATCTATGACTCACCTGGCATGAGTCCTCCTTCCAAGTGTGCACCACTCTGGTCCTTTGTGCTTTGATGGATGTGTATACCCTATTCTCATAGTCGTACCCCTCACTACCAACCGACATTTGCCTAAAAGTTGCAGAGGATTTTTCTAAATCCTTCTAACACATCCATTTCTTCCATTATATTGTCAATATCAGTCAACATTTGATATGCATGTTTTGGACCTTCTCAGCAAAGCCATTATGGGTGTAGTCAGCACCATTCATCTATTAGTTAGAATCTCCATAGACCTCTGGAATGTGTTGGTTGCATTTGCATTTATAGATTGTAGTTACTTTTAAATTTCTAATGATTTTGAATGATCCATTCAAATGCACATACAGCTTGTGGTGTTTCATTTGACTCCCAATCAATTCCATCTTCATGTGAAAATCCTTTGCTTGCAGTATCAAATTCATTACCATTTAGCTATTAATGGTGTTGACCCTTCAACAAGACCATTCTATGTGCACTCCACAATTGGTCCTCTACCTTCATGGTGTTCCCTCTCTTATGCTAGCGCCATGTCTCTTATTCATTTATTTTAAATTTTCTAAAGCATTTTCAATCAATTTGTTTTGTGCATGCACCAGTCTCCTCTTTGGCTGGTTGCGCCCCATACTACAAAGTCCTCACGTAGCACGAGCCTCCCTACATGGTATTATCCTCACTGTTGCGTGTGCTTCCCTACATATTGGCCACACCCACTATATAGCATTTGCAAGAAATATTATAAAGCCTTTTCAATACTTCCATTATGTGCAGCTCCTTCCATAGTGTACGGGTCTTTATGCCTATGTACAGGTTGCGCCCCTGCTGCTGCTTTGATGGATGCACATTTATTCATCAAACCATGCCCTTCCTTTTTGACTTCTTTATTCACTATATTTAACTCCACTTTCATTTGTTTGAATTCTTTAAAGACCTTTTCAACAACTACCTTTCATGCATATTCATGGGTGTATGTTGTTCTTTATTTGGTGGCTGCAAATATAACATCGAGACTATTGGAATAGTTGCCAATAGCTAGCTTCCATGCCAAAACATCATAGTGGGACATCAAATAACTTTGAAATATATTGTTGTGTTCCTGTGATCACTTCCTCCACTAACTTTTTAAGTTGCAAACATTCACTCTATAATATAACAAACTTGCTCTCCCTTGAATACATTGCTTAGAGAATTTTAAATACCTAGTTAAGTAGTTGTATTTTAATGCAGCTTTTTTTAAAAACACATGTAAACATCCATGATATGAAATTATTAGAAACTGGGGAATGGTACTCGAAGAATCAATTAGGGAAATCCATCACTAGACGTTCTCACCCTTATCAAAATGTTAAACATTGCAGGAAATATTCCTTAGATTTTCTTGAATATTTCCTTTTGGAATGTAACCCAATAGGTCCTTAGCTAAATTAGTTCTCATTTGAACCTTTTCCCTGACTCTAAATCCATATTATTGAACAGGAAATGGATCTTTCTCTATATTCACACCCTTAAAGGAAATAATATTCTCTAGCTAATTCAAATCAATTCACTTGAAATGATTTCCCTAATGCAACACTTACAATTTCACCATTGTGTACAACATATCAGGTCCTATGTGGGCCCAACTAAAAAAAAAATCATTTTCAAAGAAGTTTTACCCTCAAGGAACTCAACACTTCTTTTGAATGGTTTTGAAGTTGAAAAATGAACTAGGTCTTCATCATAAACTGTTTTTTGTCCCTTTTGGAAATAGTGCAAAACTGGCCAAGTTGGCTCAAGAATTAATCTGGGAAACTAGTCAAATGACCTCCGGGAGACATCAAAAATTGCAAGCATTTAGACATTTGATCCAAAATTATAGTGCAAAACATGGCTCAGAGAAATAGATCATGAGGAACCAGATATTAATCAAGAAAGTTTCCCAATTAAACTTTTCTGAAACAACAGTTATTCTATACCAATTAAAACTCATCCAACTGCCAATTTGTAAAAATAGTGAATCAACCCCTGGCGAGCTACCATCAGACATAGTGGAACATTAAGATACCCTAAGCACATGTGCAAAAGGAATTTCTTTGAAAAATCATTGATCAAAAGTTATTAATGGTCAAAGTTGACCACTTAGAAAGGCTGTCAAGAATGTAGATGTGAAACTGAACAAACTACATTTGGTTTTGATTTGCTAAAAATAGCAAATCAGATCAAATGGCTCTGAAAGATGACACCTGAGATCATTTAGGTATGGAGAACATAGAACAACATTCATTCTGACATGGCAATCAACTAGTTGCAAAATCCAATCTCAAACAAGAGGTTGTTTCGCAAAACTGACAATCTGCAAACAATCGAATAGTGACAAAACCCTTTAGCTTCACTTTTTGAAAATCTATCAAAAATCAGCATGGGAAGCTAAAAATTGACACACACATTCACATATGTCTACTGAATATGTCTACAAATGGGTTTTGCACGACAGTCAACAAGATTTAAATTACAAGCCTCCAAGGTGGGTCACTCAGATTGATTTGTCAGGTGCACCTTTGAAAGTGCAGAAGCAAAATTTTGAAATAGGCATCTCAAATTTGCAAAATTTGAGAGTTCCATCATATTGACATGGAAAACACCCACCTCCTCATTGAGAAATTGGAAAGGAGGATGGGGCCCACACAAGATGGTAGGGAGTAGTCTAGGTTGATCCACATCACCTGCAATCAACCATCAATCAAGGTGACATTCGACAATACCAATTCTCAGATCGATCACAGAGAAGATAGTTGGAAATCGCCTGCTAGCCCACATGGTCACTTCAGTAACCAAGAAAAATAGAAGGGTCAGTGGGGAATAACCTAGATGTGGCCAATTCAATTATCACCAACCGTTGATCTAGCTCTAGCAAACACTTGTAAACATTCTCAGTGATGTCAGTCCCACCAATCATCAGTAACACTTGTCATTCATTCGTGAGCCCAAATGAATAAAATAATTCAAGATAAAATAGGATGGGTAGTCGAGCAATGGTTCAATTTTTCTTCATTGATTACATGACACATAGGAGCTTCCTGGACCTGCACATGTAAAAAACGTTAACCCTAAAAGGGACCTATCCTAGGATGATTAGCCCATGACCACAATATAAGGACTTAAGATGTTTATTAATGGGAAATATTTAACTCAACATAGCATAACCACAAAATAATAATCCAACATGATTAGCCAGTAAAACCAAACCAGAGGTTTCGTCACTCAATGAGATTTGATTTCAAAAGTAATAACTTGAAGAGACCGATGATCGATAGAAGGAGTCAACCGAAAAATAAAACAAAAACCCAAGTATAAACTCCAAGGGTTTTTCATATAAGACCAGAGTAAACCTAAAACCCTTTTTAAGTAGGATATAGAAACCCACAACTCCCTAGCCTCATCAAAATCTTGAGAATGGAACAAAATTTTCAAGGGGATCCATCATATTATAAAACTATGGTGATTTTTTCATATTAATTGCATTATATGTTGATGATATTTTATTTATTGGTAAAGGGAAATGTATGATTTCAAAAGTGAAATCTGAACTTGCTGCTAAGTTTGAAATGAAATATCTTGGTGCAACTAAACACATTCTTGGGATGGAAATTAAAATCTAGATAGAGTGAACAAAAAACTATGGCTTGGCCAAAATAAGTATGTCAACTCAATTCTATAGAGGTTTGATATGCAGGATTGTAGACCATTGTGTGTTCCTATTTCAATTGGAACAAATTTATCTATTTCTTATTTTCCAACATCTCCATTAGAGATGGAAGACATGAGCAAAGTGCCTTACTAGAGTGCAGTTGGAAGTTTGATGTATGCTATGGTTTGTACTAGACTAGACATTCTGTAAGCAGTGGGAGTTATTTCTAGATATATGTCTAATCTTGGAAGAGTTCATTGGGATGGAGTTAAAAGTGTGTTCAAATATTTGCATGGTACCTATTGATCCCAAAAATTGACAAGGTAACAACCTTATGGGAAACTTAGCTAAAGAGGGGACCTATTGCACTAAACTGGGTGACATCTAGATTTTTAAAGAAACTGGCTTCTTCTGTAATTGGGGGGTTTAAAAGGGGTGCAAGAAAATGAATGTAAAATGAAATATAATCTAACGTGATGCACTAAGAAGTACATGTGTGAATGATAAACCTATCTACTAGATATGATTTAAGGGTCATTCAACAATTTTCTATGTCCCAGAATAACAAAAATTAAAATGGAAACTTGAATAATTTACTTAATGACATAAAATAAGTTCCATACATTTACTCAAAACGAGAGTCAAAGACATTGTCTAAATTAGAAAGCTTATATTGAAATTATATAATTTCATGAACAAATCACTCTATACAATAATGGCATAGTATAAAGCTTTATCGAATAGTCAAGAAACAAAAAGCACAAAAAATGGCACAGTCTGTAAATATTATACAACAAGCTAAAACAATACAAGAGGCCTGGTGTCTTTCCATAAATTTTGAACCCCTCCTTAAAAAAAAGTAGTATATATAGATAAAAATCCCACCACCTGGTGGGCCAATAACATAAAATATTCTGAATCATGAGTGATGGTACCTAGAAAAATGATTTCCTTTAGTTGTTGCAATAGAAAAGATTATAAACATGGATTGTGGTCATTTACGAACCAGGTGCATCTCCTGTGAATGATGGCAATGGTCAGAGAAGAACATACTGCCAACATGTGTCACCCACCCATGAAGGTAGTTAAGAAATGTGGCAATCTTGGTGGGGCTCATTGCTTGCTCATTCCTTCCTCTTCATGATTTCCCAAAAGAGATACGTGGCGGTAGGTCAGAGCCTATGGTTAATTCCTCCCTCCTTGTGATGAAAGCTTGCACAGTGAAGACATGTGGAGGTATCCTCCACTAATAGCACTAACTATGGGGTTCACCAAAAAGTGTACCTGGACCAATGCTACATGGAAATCAGATGGGGCCCGATAGAAAATAAAAGGGAAGCAACCTTGAAATGCCCATGGTATTGACACATGGAATCATAGTGGGAACTGATTAAAGAGCAAAGGAAGAAATCCCTACAGAGAGCACTTGGCAGACACAAGGAAACAATCAGACAAAGCTCTTTATAAAGGGGGGTGAATAATGCAAAGTATGAGTCATGGGCATTGGCCAAGCCAAATAGAAATAACATAGAGGGTAGCTTAGAGGATTTCATATCCACAACTTTTGGCGACTATGAGGGGCGTTTCACCTATGAAACAAAGAACCCAAAAATTTACGGTTCTGCAAACCATAGTCTTACCCATTGGACCATGGAATTAAAGCCTATATAAAGTGGTCTATAGAGGTAGCCTGTCATCTTTGGATGGAATTGATATTGCATGTAGATTCTCCTACACCTTGTGTAGATCGATCACCTCTTTGAAAGGCAAATTCATTGATATTTTAGACCTAAATTTGAGTTGAAAGAGAAATCATGCAATTGGATGGGTAATTTTCTCAATATCCTCGGCTATAGGCAATTGGATGAATCCCTAGAAAATGGATGTATCATGTTCCTTCTCCCTAATTTTTTTATGTAATGTGCTCTATCGAGGCCACCGTATCATTTGAATGAAATGGGGAAGGAAAGCCCATCTAAATGAGTTGGGAAAACTTTGCCCACATGCTACTCATAGTTTGGTCCAATGTGGTAGAGCAATTGAGAGAATGGAGAATGGTTGTGTTCTAGTGGGTGAATTCCTTTGTTTTAATGGAAACTAACCTATGGTCCTTGATCCTTACACTTACCCGATATTCATTTCGCATCATGTACAGTTTATCAAGAAACTTCTCCACCTCTTGTACTCTATTGCAATGAACTACGGTAACTGCTCGATTGTTCTATGAATATCCCTACTCAAATTTGATGCTTCGGCCATGAATTGGAGTATAGGATACAAAGTTAGGCAGAATGCCTTAACCTTTTCCCTGTATGAAATATACAAATGTTGGGCCACTAGAAGGAATTATGAGTGGGCAGTAGTAGGTTGGGTAGAGCTCTTCAAAATACCAATTTCTACATCCCTCAATCAAATATTATGCACTAGCTTTGTGATCCTTTGGTTCTTGGCCGAAATTTGTCCCTATAGGGTTCTTATTTTTGCAAGCCAGTTTTCTTCGGCCTATTCTTTGTTTGCTAATTCCCACTCAAGGGAAGACTTCATTTCCTAGACCTCATTCTCCAGTTGAGTTCACAGGCCTCAAATTTTGCATCCTTCTATTGCATCTTTTGTTATAATTGAGCGTGTTGATGGTCAAACTCCTCATTTTTTATTGCATCTTTTTCTCCACCCGAGCCAATTGGTCCTGATATTCTTGTTTTATTCATTGCAGCTCGATGACTAGGTTGGGATTATAGGATTGGAACCTTGCGAGTTCCTCTTAGAGTTTAGCATGCTCGTTCTCTGCTTGTTGTCATAAGCATGCAAATTTTGCATCCCTTACTTTTTCCTTCACCAACAAGACCTTGACTCTCTCCTTGATAATTCTTACCTCTTCTTCCATCTTCTTTAGATGGTGATTGAACTTGAGGAAGTCAGTCATCACCACCCGTTGTGTCTCCTCCATGAGTTCAACTTTATCTTGTGAACGAGCTATGCTCAGATCGAGTCCCATGGTGTACATGTTATAATCATCGAGTTGAGCTTCATTGAAAATAGTCTGCACCTTTGACTCTGCTAGCCTTTTAGCATCCTTGGCATTTTTCTTCTGGACCCGGATAGCCCATGCCTGTTTTATTTTTTCTCCCTTTCACAAAAATTTAGTTGACAACCAGATGAGTCCACCTCTGAAAACATCAACAGGAGGAAGGATGAAAGGAAACAAGAGGGTAGTGGTTTCAAGAAATTTCTTCCTCAGAAGATTGATAGTTTCAGGGGAGAAAGGAGGAATATGCCAAATCCCAATTTGTGAACAAGTGGGAGGACTCAAGGGAAGTGGTGGAGAAAGTGGAGTCATGGCAGATTCCATCTGCTGAGCGGATTGGGTTGGGGTCGACACAGTAGTAGCAAGAGGGGTATCAATGGTGGCCACAAAGGAAAACTATGAAGTGATAGAGGATGTGGACTAGGACAATGTGAAAGGTGGAAAGGTCCATGGAGGAGTAAAGGAAAATGGTCTCACCCGAGAGAATTGTTAGAAGCCCCCCACAACCATTGTAGCAGAAGTAGAGAAGGAAGGGATGACACTTGAAGTGAGGGGTGTCATAGACACCCCAAGAGAAAGCAAATATTGTGAAGTAAGAGAAGAGGGAATGCAAAATACCTACAGTGTAGATGATTGTGATCCCTGCCTTGTTGCAAGCTCCTAGCTTGCCTCAAGCTCCTGCAACCCTTCTCTAGAAGCCTCCTCTATGTGTTTTTGTTTGATGGGTGGCGAGTCTTCCATGTTTATAGCCTATAGCTATTTTTGTGAGGTTGATCTAGTTCTTTTCATGGTCTAGGTGTGAGTTAGTGAGGCCCTTGTACTTGATATGTTCACTCGCACATTTGAAGAAACCTTGATAGGCTGCTTCATCGCCTTCTCTTTTGGCTATGATGAGGTCGTCTGTACTTCTATTTCCTTATCCTTTCCTTTCTTAGTATATTTTTTGGCCTCCTTTGTGTCAACATCTTCATCATCACTTGTGTAAGAATTAGTGTGTGTATCGTTCCACACTTTATCGAACCTTTCATCCATCTCTACACTCTCATAAGGGGCATCAAGGTGTTGGATTTCTTGTCTATAAATCTAGAAATCCTTATTTTTCCTCACTCTAGTTGAAATTCCTTATCAAATTATTACAAAGAGTGGCCATGATTTTATGCTTCACATTATACTTTGCTAACTGGAAGTACAACCTGAGATGTGGTGGCCTTTTATACTCAGTTGGAATATGAATGAGGTCAACCAATAGATCATCGTGATCCTCTAGTGGGTTTTGACACTTCTCCCAATAAGGTCAGGGTTTGTGCATTACTTTCACATATTCATTTGGTAAGTCATTTTCAAGGTTGTAATTCCATTTGTCACAAATCCATACTAGCCCCAAAGGAGCCATCTTTGCCTCTAGCAGCTCATGTGTCCACTTCTTGTCCATAAGCACCATTTTAAAGCTTAGCGTGTAGGTGAAAAATCCTCTCTTCTTGGCTATTCCTCTGCAAAAATTATATTCAATAATTGATACTTGTTGGAACATTTGAAGGTTCAACACTCAATTCATGAGACATGTCAAAAGCCAAAATGGTTCCTCGATAAAGTCACACATTCGAATGAATGTGAAATATTCTCCAAGAAACCAGTCATATTTCAGAGTGAAATTATTCATATACTCTATGCGGTCTGAGGTGAGCTGGTAAAGACCTCCATCCTCACTCAAATATTGTAGAATCAGAGCTAAGAAATAATCTGAAAATGCATAATAATCATAAGTTGAGGAGAGGAGAGGACTCCATATAGAAATTAGCCTTCTCTTTCCCTTTTCAAAAAATATAGCCAACCTCACATGTTTTTTGAAGAATTCAAGGTTCTGATGCAAAAACATATGGGTGAGGAAAGAAAGAAACTTGAACCTTTGTTGTGTTCTGTATTCCCTTATTTGGCTTAGCATCTCCTTGATGATGAATTTTGTGAAGTCATACCAGAAAAGGGAATGTTGCCTGCGAAACAGGAACCCCAAGCCCAATTGAAATTTTTGAACATATTCTTCAATGTCCAGGCCACAAAAAAATACAATCATTGAGAAGGCATCCTGCATGTCTGTGGGGAAAGAATTGTGCGCCACCAAAATTGGAAACTATTTATGATATTCCTTAGACCTTTTGGTTTCTTTGTTATAAAAATCCAAAGAAAAATCTTTCGTTTTCCATATTTTCTCCCCCTTTTTCTAGAGTGAATGACTCCATCTTGTCCACTTTGGAGCTTTGTTCAGGGATGCATAGCATGTTCTAGATAGATTCTACACAGATATTATTGGCCTTGTCAACTAGCTTCATGCAGTAGTGCACAAATAGTACCATATATTGTGGAAGTCCGCTAAACCATTGCTTTTGCACTAAAGAATTTGGGTCACTATTTTTCTTCATTCTCTCATAGCTTGCTTCCCTAAGAGACTTAGGTTTCTTTTCGAGGATGGGATCATGAATTTTATCCCATATTTCCTTTATTCATCTTTGGTCTCTATGGTTTTTTTCTTCTTTGGGGCTCGTGTGTTTACTCACTCTATCTTATATGGTATCCCAGGCAAAGTGTAAGAGACATCTTGAAAGATATAGATGGTTGGTACTATATGCATGGCATCAAACAAAATTTGTGTTTCCTCTTCTTGTGTTTCTATTTGATAACTTTGGGTTGCTTCCATTATTTGCAAGCTTCTCCTCAGAAAGCACACCGGTCTAGTACGAATGGAACCTAAAACACTACGCAAGGCTCTGGAATGAATGCAAACCCAAATGAATTCTTGCCTTTTATTTTTGGTTCAACCCACACCTGAGCAATGAATCTCCTATAGCAATTTCTTTTCACTTTGTTTCTTTGCTTCTATTTGGCACCACGCTTGGGTTTTCTCAATAATTCTACACTCAAATCTTATTTTGTGAACTCAAGAATCTTTCTACACCATTTATCTTTTTTATGCAACACAAATTTTTCTTTCATTTTTTTCCTTAAAGCGGTAGACAATGGTTTCATATTTGCATTAAATTTGGCATGTACCGCTAGCTTTATTTCCCATGAAAAATGAATTACTTTCCCTTTTAAAAAGACAAGAATTCATAATAACATTAGTAATCACATCCTTTGATGCAATTTTCCTAGGAAATTGAGCTGATGATTGAAAGCATATGAAAGTTTCATATGCTTTGGAAATTAATATTTTGAAAGGAATAATTAAGCCAAATTCAATGAATACTTGAAAATATTTGAGTTCCACCTTGTTAGAAACCAAGATCAGACATGCAAACCTAAACACCTTCCACAAAAGAGAAAAACAATAAAAAAGTAGAGCTTTGCATGAAGATGTGCAAATTGATATATTCAGGAATTCAGAGATTACAATAAGAGAATTTATTTATAAAATAAATGTATGCAACCCTAATGTTGACCTAAAAATAGCTCAACTAAATAAATCTTACTTATTAATTAAGTAAACTAATTATTACCTAAGCAAAACCTAAGTAAAGTTATGCAAGTGTAATTAAATATTAATTAAACTAACACCCCCCCATAAGTGCAACCTAGGGAGACTAAAAAAGCATGCAACTAAAACTAAGATGAGTGCAAGAAAGCATGAATGGGTCCTGGCAGCAAGGCCTGATCAGGTACCCATGTACAAATGCAAGAATGAGGTAGAGAAGGAAAACCCAGTGAGACAAACCCCCCCTACAATGAGATGACTGTTGCAAAGAAGCACTGGAAGAACATTGTGGAGTAACACTAGAACCACAATCCGGAAAGAAAGGAATGATACTTATGTCTACAAGAAACCATATTAGAATCATAATAATGCAATAGCAAACCTGATGCCATGGAACACTCGAAAACACCAAACGGGAACAACCCTAGAATGTATAAAGCAATAGTAGATGATATGATGATAAAAGAATCTAGAAGCCATGTATCTCGATGTCGATGCCAAACTGAGACTAAAATTTTTCCATTGGAACAAGTACCATAAAGACTCAAGAACATTAACCACAAATTTAGTGGTCCTCAAACTGAGATGGATTCGAAATGAATCTGATATGTGTCAAGCTAAGACAAAAAGTGGCCAAAATAAACTAAGAAAATAGATTACAACCCATGTGATTTTTCATTAATACAAGATGAAGATCAAAGTGCATGCACACTCTAATCAGATTATTATGCAAGAAACCCCCCTAATGGAACTTTATATTAGTTCATTTATTACAATACCCAATGATTGAAAAAGGATAGAATTCATAAACATGCATAAACGTAAAATTAAAAAAGACCTCATATCTATGTAGAGGACTGAACCAACTTTCCAATGCCACAAGAATGGTGAAAAAAGGATCACTGAGTCAAAAGATATGCCCTCTGGAGTGAAAATAACATGTTATGTGTTTAAGGACCTGCAACATAAAACTAGAACATAATCAGGAAAAATAACCTAGACCACCACAATAGGCTCAAAACCACCTTTCCAACAATATCTTATTTGCGAAAAACAGACTCCGTACGCAAAATTTATGCCCGATTTCGTGAAAGTGCTCCAGAATGGCCAATAAGGCCTGCAAGAAGCCTAGGGGGCTAAAACAATTCGGCCCCTGGTCTTGTACGTGACCAGGGGTTGATAGGGAGGGGGCTAGGGCAGAGTCCTTGGTCACCCATGTGACCATAGTAGGTATTGGGAGGTCGGACGGGGGTTGGCTGTATAAGGCCTAGTCCCCCATAGGACCGCACGCGAAGAGCAAAGGGGCCTGCGGGGGCTAGGCCGATCGGAGGCCGATTGGTGGCACCATTGGTTTGAGTGGCCGGCGGGTGGCCACCTGGTGACTGCCTAGTGGCAATGATTTTTTGAACTTTCAACACAAAAAATGATGCATTTTTTGATTTTTTTCTCGATTTTCGTGAAAAAATTTGCCTTGAAATGTGTGCTAGGGAGGTCGTACGGCCTCCTTGGCAAATTCTTTTTCCTTCCAGATCAACTTCACCAAAATTGATGAAATGAAGGGAAATCTTAGGGTTTTGGGGTGTTGTGAACGTGATGGCGGTGTCCATTTTGCTCCAAGATGCTCCGAAAAATAGGCTACCTCTAGAGCTTGCAAAAAATCATCGAGCTTGAAATCCTCACAGATTTCTACAACGATGACCAAAATCAAAAAAATAAAAGTCATTCCTGACTTTTCCTAGCACTCTAATACCATGTTAGAAACCAAGATCAGACATGCAAACCTAAACACCTTCCACAGAAGAGAAAAACAATGAAAAAGTAGAGCTTTGCATGAAGATGTGCAAATTGATATATTCAGGAATTCAGAGATTACAATAAGAGAATTGCTTTATAAAAGCAATGTATGCAACCCTAATGTTGACCTAAAAATAGCTCAACTAAATAAAGCTTACTTATTAATTAAGTAAACTAATTATTACCTAAGAAAAACCTAAGCAAATTTATGCAAGTGTAATTAAATATTAATTACACTAACACACCTTGGGAACTGGAAAATTCCTACTACAGCATGAAACCTCAACACCTGGCCATATAGACAATCGCTTGGGACTGCCACCAACTTGTCCTAATTAATTACTACTCCTTAATCTTTCACACAATAATTCATACCTACAGACGTAACTGGGTAGGAATTTTGAGTTGGCCCTTAGTGGGATTTTTGAGTTAACACTTCGTTAGCATCATGCTTATGGCATGCAAGTACCTTAAAAATTTCTATAAATAGACCCCTTAGCAACAACAAATTCACACTTAGTAATTTGAAATAATTATCTCTTAGGTAGAATTAGCACTTAGATAATTGGGTAGTAATAGGAAAGACGAATACTCCTCTTAGGTTCACTATTAATAAATCTCAGTCGACATTTCGAGAAGAGATTTCTAACAAGCGCCTCAAGTGCATGACTAAGAATAAGCACTCGCTAGCGATCATAGCCATTAAGTGATTTCTAGGAAGGGAATGCATTGAATATGAAGATAAATATAGGGTGAACATAGATATATTCTCACTTTGTTACTTCCCTTCTTGACATATAGGTATTGAAGGATATGATTTTGTGCTTGACACTTCAAATCTTCCTGAAGAGGCATCTTGGCAGCCTCGAAGAAGCTATGATAAATTTCATATATGGGATCGGCCTCCCTGTAGAAAGAAACCTTCATAAGCATATTCAAGAGGATATCATGGTATCATGGGTTCCATTTGTAAGCAGATTTTGTGTTTAGTAACACGAAGAGCATCATAAAAAAGTTACTTGTGCTTTCCATTTCTTATTGTGTGTCCACAACGTGATTCTTTTCTACAATGTCGACTAGTACACAGACTTCAGGAACCTTGTGTTCCCTCTACCACTCATTGTTGGTTCTATTGATGATGTCATTGCTCATGACTCTGTTGGTACTATTTTTCCCATTGATGAAGTGATTCTAGTTGTTGTTGCTGATGATACTTGTGCTTCTGCCTAAATAGTTAATCCTTTTCCTTGCTTTTGTAAATATTCCTAGAAAAAAGCCTTTATAGTATATATAAATTGCATAGTATAGATATAATTTTAAAAGTATGGCCTCGAAGACATTTTGAACATGTAATCTTTAAAGTATATGATACCATTAATGAATATACAACTTATATTTAAAAAAAATTCTCTCCTTTGATTTTGCAATTCTTCACTATGGGTTTCCTTTCTCTCTTCTTTCTGACTATCTTATAAATTCCACATATGGGTTGCTTTCATTTCTTGTAAGTCGCTTTGAAATTTCAATTCTCCACATATGGGTTGCTTTGAATTTTTAATGGGTTGTGGAAAGACAGGCCGAACAAAAGAACGGAAAAGAAAACTATACAATAATTACATATTTTACATGGGTAGAACCATTAGTAAGCTTTAATTAAAAAATTTAACATGGATTATATCAATGGGAATCCCCAGTGCTTCTTTATCCATTCTTTCAAGTTCAGAAGTGTTGTGTTGCTTGCACTCAATAATGCAGAAAGGGCCTTCCCATAGGCTATCAAGTTTTCCATGTTGACTAGGCTTTGCAGCACTTTCGTTAAACTTAAGCACTAAGTCTCTACATTTAAGACCTTTGTTAGAGGTCTTCTTATCGAACCATTTTTTTACCACCCACTAATAGTTGCACATGGCCATTGGAGCATTTTTCATTTTGTCCTAAACTTCCATTAGTTCTTTTAGGCACACTTCTATAGCTCCATTTTTCTCTCTCTAAAGATTTGAGTAATTGCAACGCTAGAATTTTCATAGAGATGGGAAATAGTTCCTCCTTCCCGTACACTAATTCGTATAGAAAAGTATTTATAACCTACTTAGGGATTATGTGGTCTTCCCAGAGTTCTCCCCAAATATTTTGATGCCATTCCTTCTAATGTTTCGACCCAATCCTTTTGATGAGTAAGTTTTTATTAGTTGACTCAGCCAGTCTATTTCCCTATGGGTAATAATTGGAGGAGATCTTCAAGAATTTTCCATATTTAAATAAGAATTGACATGCACCTTAGTCCCCAAGAAATACTTTCCATTGTCGGAGATGATAGTCTTAGGCGGGCCAAACCTTGTAACTATTTCCTCAAGTAAATTTGCAATCCTTGCTTATGTTGAATTATTCAAGGGCATAGCCTTGATCCACCAAGTGAAATAGTTGGTGGCTATGAGAATCCACTTTTGTCCATCACTCAACATAGGGTTAATCATTATGATGAAATCCAACCCCCATTACACAAAAGGCTTGTCTGCTACTATTGGGTTGAGTGGCATTGCTGAATTTTTAATTCTCCCTACACAAAATTGGCATTCCTTGCACGTTTTGATCAAAGAATATGAGTCATTGAATAGCATGGGGAAAAAATACCCCACACTCATAATTTTAATGGTGGTTGTCTTCACAAAGAAGTGCCTACCTACTAGGCTACTATGGAATTATTTCAGGATTTTTTGTGACTGATCTTGATTTACACACCACAAGAGTACACCATTGAAATTACTCTTGAAGAGAACTCCCTCAATCAGTGCGTATCTATTGTTCTATAGTTTGTAAAATATTCTCTTCTGAGAGGGAAGATTTATCATATATTTCCCCATCTACATAAATCTTATTTTGTCTACTAGCCAACAACTTTCAGACTCAAGTTCATTGAGCAAGATTACTTTAAGCTTCTCTTCTTCCAATGGTGCTTCGTTGTCTGAATCCAGATATTCAAATAGCCCTCTACCTCACATGGTTTTAGTAGGCCTGACGTCAATGTCATACTCTAGGATATTTTTTATCCAATTACCCCCTTTCTTAGTGATTTCTCCTTCTATTATGTATTCACACACACTGGAATGTGCTACAAATACCACCACCTTGCTATAAGAGATAAGGTGTCAAAATTTATTGAAACCTTTGACTATAGAAAATTCTTGTCTTTCAACAAATTTATATCTTGTCTCATAGTCTTTCAAAGTGTTGGAGTGCAAGGCTATTAGATGTTCCCCTTTTCCTTCATCATCCTTCTGGGTTAACATAGTAGCTATGCTAGATCAGCTACTTAACACATACATGATAAAATCCTTTGATAGGTTAGGATTTTTTAGCATAGGGGCTGAAATAATGGCTTCTTTGACCTTCTCAAAGGCTTCTCTGGCCTCCTTCATCCATTTGAATGGATGATCTTTTTTTAGCATAAGGTTGATTGGCAATATTAAGCCTACCAAATCAAAAATGAACTTGCTCACAAAATTTACCTTCCCTAGGAAGGACTAAACTCCCTTTTTATTGACCGACAGGGGCAGCACCTTGAATGCTTTTACCCAATCTGGATCAATGATAATACCATCTTTGGACACTACATGTCCCAATAATTTTCCATGAGGTAGTTTGAAAACACATTTTTTTGGGTTCAGGGACACCCCGAACTCCTGGCATTTTTTAAAAACCATCTCTAGATGATCAAAATAGTCAACTTTTGATTTAGAGAACACCATCAGATCATCCAAGTAGATTAAGATAATCTTGTTGATTATTTCTCTGAAAGCAATATCCATCGCTGGTTGGAATGTAGCTCCAGCATTTGAAAGGCCAAAAGGAATCTTTGAGTATGCAAATTTCCCCCACTTGGTAGTGAACATCATCTTATGTCAATCCTCCTCTTTGACTCAGATTTGATTGTAACCCGAAATGCCATCTAATAGAAAACATCTATGAACTAGCCACAGTCTGTAAGATTGATTCTATGGAAGGCAATGGGTAGTGATCCTTTAGTGATGCCCTATTTAGGTCACAAAAATCAACATAGAGGCAAATGTCTTTGTTCTTCTTTCAGACCAGAACTAGGTTATACACCCATGTATTGTGCTTGATTGGCAACACAATATTAGACTGGATCAATTTTTTTGTTCTCGTGCCATCAAGGCTTCAATCTTTGGATTTATTGGCCTCTCCTTTAGGTGGATGGGTTTAGCACCTTCCATTGCTCGATAGTGCATTGGATGATTCTGGTATCATATCCCCTGAGGTCATCATATGACCAGGCCACTACTCCTTCATATTTTTCAAAAAAGTGCATGATTCTATCCTTGTCATGTTGTGGAACTTCTTTTCTGACTTTTAGCTTTCTTCCATCTCTAACTTCAAGACTAGCATAGTTCGCTTTGTCTACCATATAATTCCTCTTATCATTTCTCACATCATCATAGTCAAACAAATTTTTGAGAGTGAATAGGCCCTTCAAAAGCTTGTTAGATCTTAACTGAATTATTTTCCCTTCATATGCTTGCTCAATTTTTAGCTGAAGTTGATCGAAAAATTCTCCCAATTGTTGGATGAACGAGGTGATGTGTTCATCACTTTTGAACACTTTCAAACTTTGATCATTATTTAGATTGGAGGGTTGGATAATCACTCACATAGAGTGTATATTCTTAATCAAGTTGGAGATAGAATCGAATTGAGATCCTATTATCGCCATGTGATCTGCAGTTGAATTTTGCTCCCTAAGCACTGCCTCAATATTGAAGGAAAACCTTCAATGAGGTCTTAAACACTATGTCTATAAGACCGCATGCAGACATTTCTTTCCACAAAGATGTTTCAAACTTGATCAATTATCAGTTTAGAGTCTCTGACCACCATTATTTTCTTGACACACCTCCACTCTATGAGGCTTAGACCTTGCACAAGGCCTTCATATTCAACTTCATTTTTCAAACAAGAAAATTGGAAGTGGAAAGACCAAAGAATCTCTTCATTGGTTGGAGATGTACAACATATCTTGGCACTAGCACCAACCTTACACCTTGCACCATCAAAGTGCAATGTCCATGGCTCTAAGGCTTGATTGAGCACAAGGTCCTTTATGACCTTCGGAATCTCTTGATCTTCATCATAGATGACATAGGTGCCTAACCCAGTAGCATGATAGTTACTGAAAGGATTGGTGTCTATCTATTCACTCAGGAGGACCTCTTCTTTATCAGTCTGGTCTCCAGCTACCTTCTCATCCTCAAGTAGCTCGGTACAATATGTTTCTTCTTTAGTGAAAGAGGTATGACCAGCCTCAAATTTTATCATGGCTTCATCGGCTACGTTCTCTAAATGGAAATATTTAGATACTATTTTGATTTTAGCTTCATGTGTGGTCCTTAGGATCAGGTGAGACCAGTCCAAAGAAAGATACCCACCTTTTTTTGAAGTGAATTCCCGAGATAAACAAAGACCAAACATGGGAGGAACATCTATGATCACAATTTCTTGTGGAACTGTGATGCTAGGGTAGAATAATAAAGTCAAGGGAAGGTCTTTGATGAAACATATGGTTTTAAATTTATTCCCACCAAGTTGCATAACCCCCCTTTTTAAAGGTTCATAGCTAATTCCTAAGGCTTCATCTATTTGCTCGGGCATTACTATTGTGCTAGCACCAGATTCAATCATGGCATTATGCCATAATTTCTTTCCCACAATAAGATTTTGGAGAAAAGGCTTTAGTTTTGAATTCTCTTTAACTTCAGTAGAGGCTTCCTCTGCACTATTTGTGAGAACTTTGGCTAGAGGTGATGTGCCAATGGCCTTTTATTTGAGTGATTTCTTTATTGATTCAATAATCACATCTTCCTGGAGGGTCTTCTGTAGCAATGAATTTTGATCTAGAATAGCTAAAATATCCCAAAGGGATAAATTAGTAGAATATTTTTTCAATTGTTCCACCACATTGAATGGTAGTGGATTTGAAGGCTTCTATTTTTTAGCCCTGGTTATAACAATCTCCTTGTGCAGCTATGGTTGGGGAGCAATGGTGGACGGACCAAGGGATTGGTTAGGGACACTTCTAGGCTACAGAGTGACTGGTTAACCTGTGAATCTCCTCTTTGAATGAGTGTTGTAATCGAACTGCACTTGTGGGGTATCTGATGTGAATTCCTAATATGTGAATATCATTTCTTCTCCTTCCATCCATGAGAAGAGGGTGTGATTGGGAGCTATGTCATTTTCTTATTCCAAGGACATTTCTTTCATTTGACCAATAAGTATTGTGTTTTCCATTTGTGGAGATGCATATATATAACCTTCTAACTTGAAACTACACCTTGGTTGTGTTGTTCCACCACATTCTCTTGTAAATTATCACATAGACAATTTTGGGGCATATGTATGTTTCCTCAGGGGAAGCACTAGGGATTGATATCTTCGGCGAGGTTGTTCTACCCCACGATAAGCTCTCTACTCATACTTGGACGAACATCTCCCCTGGCACAATTTGATGATTTGGTTGAGTTTGCGGACTTGTGTGTGTGCCTCCTTAGTATTGGTTCTACTGGTAGGAGGTTCTCTTTCCTTTATAGTTTTGGTAGGTTGCCATTGGAGGTGTGGCCTAGTTGCATTTGATGGTAGTTACTTCATTTGATAGGTTTCACAATAATTATTTTATGTCTCTCATCTCTTCTTTTCAAGAATTAGACATGGAAGCAACGTTCTAGGGCATGCTTGGATATGTGTACATAGATTGAGGAGGAGAGGACGCACTAGTATATTTTATTTCTTGAGTGGGAACTGATAAGTATAGAAATATAGGCATAATAGGCTAAGGCGACATCTTTCTAGTATCAATCAAGTTATTCTTTGCTTTGACTACAATAATGTATGCATCTAGTAGAGTGGTTCTGCCAAGGGACTGGATCATCATCACGATGTCGGCATTGATGGAATTTAAGTAGAACATGGATGCCAACTCGACTGGTGATCGGATAGTAGCTTGAGTTATCTACCAAGTTGTGTGAAACTGGGTATTAAAGTCAGTCATGGCTTCATGAGGAGCATGCTTTATGGTCACCAATTGATGGTAGAGTGAAGACCAATCTCCATCATTTGAAAATATCTCATAGAAAGGATCTTCGAGCTGATCCCATGTACTAATAGTGTTAGCTTGCAGAGTGTGATACCAGTCTAGCGCCTTGCCCCTAAAAGAGGTTGTGAGAAACCTTAGCACTATATTTTGATCGATAACACCATACACCATACAAACATTCGCCACATCTTGCAGATGTTCAAAAGGTGTTTTTGTGCCATCACCGGTGAATTTCGGTATAGCTTTTAAATTAGAGGTCAGGATAGGGGCCTAGATGGTGGGTGATACTAGTGCTACAAGGGGGCTTCCAGCATCCCATGCCAAGTAATTTTTGTTTAGAATAGAAAAAATGGCTCACAGAGGGATCAGAACATTCACTGGACTAGTTCTAGCTTGTACTCTTACTAGCAGAGGCACTAGCAAGGCGGGGTTATTCATTATCTAGGATCTAGTAATAGGTTGATGGCTCATACACCAACTTTGGTTTTGAGTACATTTAAACAGTCCCACCGAGTGTGCTAGAATAAGAAATCGTTGATTCCAAAAGTTAACAAGGTAATAGCCTTATGGGAAACTCAATTAAAGGGGGTTTCTATTGCGCTAAACTAAGTGACCTCCAGATTTTTAAAGAACTTGAATTATTCTTTAATTGGGGGGTTGAAAAGAGGCACAAGGAAACAAATTTAAAATGGAATCTAACCTAAGGAGATGTGCCAAGAAGTAGATATGGGCAGGATAAACATATCTATTAGATATGATTTAAGGGTCATTTAGCAATTTGTTATGTCCTAGAATAAAACAAATTAAAATGGAAACCTGAATAATTTACTTAATGACATAAAATAACTTCCATACATTTACTAAAAAGAAGATTCAAATACATGGTTTGAATTAGTGAGCTTATATTGAAATTATAGAAGTCTGTGAACAAATTACTCAATATAGTAATGGCACAGTATAAAGCTTTATTGAATGGTCAAGAAACAGAAAGGTCAAACAATGGCACATTTTTCAAATCTTATACAATAAGATAAAGCAATACAAGAGGGTTGGTGTCTTTCCACAAATATTCTTATAAATTCATAACTCCTTCTTCGAAAGATAACATAGTATATATAGATAAAAATCCCACCACCTAGCGGGCCAATAACATAAAAGATTTTGAATCATGAGTGATGATACCCAGAGATATGATTTCGTTTAGCCATCATGATAGAAAATATTCCAAGTATGGAACAAGGTTGTTTATGAACCAGATGCATACCCTATGAATGATGGTAGTGGTTCCAACAAAACATAGTGTCGACTTGTCTCGCTCACCCATGAAGGCAGTTAGAACACATGGCAATCTTGGTGGGGATCGTTTGTTGCTCCTTCATCTCAATGAAGTCCCAGAAGAGATATGTGGTAGTAGGTCAGAGCTTGTGGTTCATTCCTCTATCCTTCTAATGAAATCATTTGTGGTGAAGACATGATGAGGTATCCTCCACTAACGACACTAATTGTGGGGTCTGTTAAAAAGTGTATGTGGAGTGATGCTATGTGGTACTCAAATGGGACCTGATAGAAACACAAAGAGAAGTAGCTTTGAAGTTCCCGTGGTGTTGATACATGGAAGCATGGTGAGAAATAATAGAAGATCGAAGGAATAAATCCATAGGGAGAGTGGCTGGTGTACACTTGGCAATGTTTAGATGAAGCTCTTTATAAAGGGGGTCAGAGAATGCAAAGTATGGGGTGTGAGCATTAGCCAAGAAAAATAGAAATAACTTGAAGGGTAGCTTGGAGGATTTCATATCCATAGTAGCTCAATTTTTTCCTTATGTTATCATAGTAATATGATTGAAGATGAGATTTCACTTGATATTCATGGTTATCTGGATTTAGACTGGGTAGGTGATGTTGATAGTAGAAGATCCACTAGTTCTTATGTGTTTACTTTATTTGGTGGTGCAATCAGTTGGATGAATAAGTGGCAGGATGTGGTTTCTTTTTCCACTACTAAAGCAGAGAATATCGTAGATACGCATGCTTGCAAAGAACCCATTTGGCCTTAAGAGACTGTGTTCAGATATTGAAATAAAACAAGGTGTAGTGACAATTTATTGTGATAGTCAAGGTGTCATATGTCTAGCCAAGAACCCAATGTTTCATGCCAAGACCAAGCACATTGATGTACATTATCATTTTTTTAGAGATATGGTCATAGATGGTAGGGTGAAGTTGGTTAAGGTAGATAATTTGATGAATGTTGTTAATTCTTTAACTAAGCCTATGAGTGTAGAGAAGTTCAGATGATGTTCAAAGAATATGGGCCTTTTTCCCCCTAGAAATTAGAGATGATGATGGCACCCTTCCGTTGTCCTTGCAAGGTGATTAGCAAGTGGGATATTTTTGGGAAAATGTGTCTCAACCTTGTAATTATATATGACTTTATTGATAGGATGTATGTTGGTATGTGGCGATTGATCATTCAAATGTTGTACACTTGTAACAAGACAAGGGATTCAGGGCAACGCCCTAAAAAAAAAAATTGCGGAGGTTTTTTCCCATTCGTACATCAAGGAATTTTTCCACTAACACGTCAAGGATTTTTCCCACTGAAACATAAAGGTTTTTTTTGTTAAATGAAAAAAAAACTTGTAAAAGCCTAATTCTAGAAGATTCTAAACAACTTGCTATAAGCAGACAAGATGTATGTAGATGGGTGTATATTTTAAGAGTCCAATAGCGGTTGGGTTGTCCCTTGATCTCTAGTGGTGATACTTTTGTGAGAAGCTTTCTCTGCAATTATATTGTAAACTTTTGATTTCTAAATAATACATTGGGTGGATTTTTTCTCTCGAAAGGGTTTTCCCCACATAAATCATTGTGTTGTGGTATGCATGATATTTTTGTTTATTTATGTTCAAGTTTTTCTAAATATTAAGGATCTATAAAAAATTTGCATTATTATCCTCTCGAGGTTAGTGTAGGAAGTTTTTCTGCTACCTTAGCTTCCTTACATGCATGATTTCTCGGCCCTTTCGGCAATCTTCATGAATTTTATGACATTTACCCCACAAGAACTGAGTGGAGAAGACCTCATGCAGCCTTCTTCCTTGATTGTTGTTACGGGGGAGTTGAAGGGTTCCCCCTTAATATTTCACCCTTGCAGCCTCGTTTTCCTTCCCCATATAATGATCTAGATTGGAAGGCAGAGGACCTCTTGGTTAATGAGGACTAGGAGCACCTCTTCTTTATATATGGAAGTAGATTGTGTGTGTGTGTTTGTGTTCCCCCGTGCTTGTGTTATGTGTTCTTGGATACAAGAGTGCTTATGTGTCGTACAAATTCCTCTATGTGTTACATCATTCTTCCTCTATTATTTGTATTGTTTCTCAACAATTGGGGGCAATACAAAGTGTTTGAGGCATTTAGGCTTCCTCTATTATGTGTATTGTTTTTTGAAAATTGGGGACAATGCAAAGTGTTTGAGGCATTTAGGCTTCCTCTATGTGTTACATCATTCTTTGTAGGTCTGAGGATCTCTGATGCATTTGCATCCTACTATATTTTTCCATCATTGGTCAGTGGGCCTTTGGTGTACTTTGTTCAACACTATAGTTTCGAGGATCTATGAGTCCTTTGTTCTAACCTCCTCAAGAGAGAGTACCTATGGAGTTATTTGTCTGCCCTACACTTTTTACCTCACCAAATTATGGTCTACTTCCTCAATGGTTTAGGTATACATTTCTAAACTCTTCGATGTACTTTATCAAACATTCATTGACACTTGTGCTCACTAAAGTGGGGCGAAAATGTATAGGAGTGAATTTTCACCCCTCTTGTAAATTCCTCTTTTACATCCCTCCACCTTAGAAAATAAAAATAGACTAAGAAATTCCACATCACCTATTTGTAGGGATTTCTATGTAGCTCGTTGTCATCCCTAAAAAATTCTTGCCTCTAGAATCCACATGAACGTTAAATTTCTCATTGGGGATGAAGTGCAATGCCTCTATGTCAACCAACTAACCTAAAAATGGATCTTTCCCAAACTTTTCATCTTCAAATGGATTTTTTTCACTTTCATTTCATCTTCTTGGAAATTCATTTCATCTTCTTAAATATCTTGAACAATTTTGCACAACTATCTTGATCTCTTGAAAATTTCTTAGCAGCTTGCTGCTCTATCAACTTCACTAAGAACATGTTGTGCTACCATAGAATCTACGACTTTGGTGTCTAGTGAGACCTCCTTCATCACTCCTACGACTATGTCAACTTTATCAAATCTATAGTCTTGTATTCTCCCTTCATTAGCCTTGAGTGCCTTTGGGTGGAGGTGGTATTGCTTCACTATCCTTCTTTTATTGTGGTTTGATAAAATAGCATCATGTTTTTCATAGTATTCGATACTCTCTTTCCTACTATCTCCTTTATCGCATTTTATATCTCATGGCTTTCTTGGTTGTCCATGGAGGTGGAAACACCAAGGTAGGGGTTTGACTGAGGCAAACCCCTATACAACCCCAAAAAATTTCCTCTCTTGTTTGTGTTTAGGTATGTGTACGTGTGGAGATTGCTAGTGAACTAGACTCTTCATGAGTTGATCTTCACCATCCTTATTTTTATCATCTCTATAGTCATTTTTGTACTTTTTTATTCTATTTGATTCATTAAACTTCATTATTTAGACTGTTAGTAGTTTTCTTGACATTTCATATTGTACTTTTACACTTTCTACCCATATAGACGCCACTACTCCAAAGAGATGCTAGTGTGTCACACTATAGTCCCTTATTTGCACTACTACCCTCGAGAAGAGAGTTGTCTAAGGTATGGTTCAAATTCCAAAAATTGACTTGTTTAGCCCCAAAAATTTGGATTAGTATAGTGACAAAAGAGATTGAGAGTGATCTTCATTCTCTATCCTTGACATAAGAATCTTTATCCTATTTTGAGATAAGTTAGAGAAGCCCTCTGCTCTCGGATCTTCATGACCTAGAGCCTTGGTGTGTTTGGTCCCCCTATCTTACACATTCCAAACTTCTTCAACATCTATTTAGAAATTTTTTATTTTGAAATGAATATGCCTTTATCTATTTCATTGATTTGTAGCCAAAGTAATAAATTCATCTCCCCAAACATAGACATCTCGAACTCTTTTACCTCTCTTCAAAAAACTTCTTACACAACTTCATTTACTCCAAAGATAATGTGATCCACATACACAACCACTATCAAAATTCTATCTTCCTCAACTTTAAAGTAAAGATTACTATTTGTGGTACCTTTGTTGAATCCTTGCTAGATATCAAATATTTGTCCAATCTTGCATACCAAGCTCTAGGAGCCTCCTTCAATCCATACAACACCTTTTTCAATCTACAAACTTTATTCAGTTGTTCTGATAGCTAAATTCCTTTCAGTTGTTCCATGTAAACTTCATTCTCTAGTTCTCCCTTCAAGAAAGCATACTTCACATCCATCAGATAAACTTTAAAGTCCTTGTATGTTCAAAATGCCAAAAACACTTTAATTTCTTCCATTCTAGTGATCAAGTCAATTGTTTTCCTCAAAGTCTATATCTTCCACTTGTGAGTAACCATTACACACAAGCCTTTCTTTATTTCTAACCACTTCTCCATTCTCATTTAGCTTGTTTTTGAATACCCACTTAGTTCTAATCATGTTCTTAAATTTTCAGGTCTAGGAACCGATTCCCAAGTTTTATTTTTCTCCATTTATTCCAACTCTTTTTCGATTTCCTTCTTCAAATATTCATCATTGCATGCCTCACTCACTTGTTTTGGTTCAGTTTTGCAAAGAAAACATAGAATTACCTCAACTTCAGTAACTCTTCTTGTTAATACTCCTTTCCTTTTATATCTAATAATTTTTTCTTTGAAATGATCTATTTGCACATACTTGGGGGTCTCTGGGTTCTTTTCCAAAGCTTCTTCCTCTTCATTATGCACTTCTTTTTTCCTTAAATTTTTCTTCTTCTTCTCCATAAGCAAGTTCATCTAATACATATCCATCTATAGCAACTAAATTTTTCAAATCATCATCAACCTTGACATTTGCACTCTCAACAATATTTCTTAGATTTTTTTTGTAACATCTATAAGATTTTCTTATAGTATAATATCTAAGGAATAAACCTCCATCAAACTTTGTATCAAAATTTTCCAAGTTTTCTTCATCTCTTTAGATATAAAATTTTCTTCCAAATACTCTAGACTACTTGATAGTATGAATCCCTCCATACCCTAACTTGTAGAAGTTGTAAAATCCAACTTCACAGACCCCAAAGACCACCTGCATGCAAATAACCTATCACAGAAGAAGACATGGAGACAAACAAAACAATGGTACTCTGAAAGCTAAAAAATGTACTAATCAGAGAGAAAGTATAAAATACAATGATCAATCCTTATAAAAGGATATTGTGTAACCCTAAAATTAACCCTAATAGGTATACATTTAATAATAAATATAATTAGTAAATGTCACAATATGCAAAACTAAAGTGAAATCTTAAGAGAGGAATAAAGGTAACTTAATTAACATAATTAAGTTAAAACCTTTACTCTAACACCCCCCCTTAACATGAGAAAGAGTGCAGATAAAAACATGTGCAAGAAATAAAAAATAACGACAATACATGAAATTAAACATGAGTCCCAACAACTAGGCCTGATTAGGTACCCATTTACAAATGCAATGCAAACTAAAGGAAACAGGGTAAAGGAGAAAACCCAGTGGGAACAAAAATCCTCCCCAAAATAGAATGCAAATAAAGGAATGCAATGCACTAATTAAATAAGGATACTAGGTGTATTACATGATATCCCCCATAGACAACTTCTATCATATAAGTACATATACAATGGTCTCCATAGGAGAGATAGAAAGAGACAAGAAGGCCCCCCCACAATGAAGAAACACCTGTCGCAATGGTAGATGCCTGATGTAGAATCCAAAAGGAGATCCTAAAGTGGAAAATGATATTCCTCCCCTTGGGAAGAAACAAATGCAAAGGATGATGTCAAAGAAACCTTGTGAAGAGTGATGAACCAATCTGTCTCAAGATGTGTGCCATGATAGGATGTTGAAGAATCTCTCTGTCTGAAATGAAATAAATGATTTCAAATCCAAACTAATGTGGATAATATGCAACCTTTGAATGCATTGATAATGGTGGGCGTACAATGATAACCTTACTACCAAGGTAGAGGAGATGAATGTCCTCAAAATAATCCTCCAAATCTGCAATATAGGACCCCACAAACAAGAAAGATATGTCTACAACATAAGATTCCAAAGTAGCTATGTCTAGAAGATGTATGATGCCTTGCTACACTGAATCAGTAACAACAAGAGATGTTGATGAAGTTTCAATTTCAAGAGTAGGAACTATGAGACAAGCCTCTGATCCATTGGAACATGTAAGGGTTTCTAAATACTCAAGATCCTCTAAAGAATCATTGATCAAATGGTGTATTATCTCTCCAATAAATGGGTAAGAGAAAATATGAAGCAAGATCTCCTAGGAATGGAGAGAGATTGCGGTCTCCATAGATCTCCCAAAGATGTGTCCAAAGTGGGTGGGGACAGAAAATGTCCGATATAGCCCACATAGTGTCATTATCAACCCTAAACAAGATAAGTCCTACAATGTGATCTCTACTGATATCCCAAGCTAATTTTCCCTTTGAAGTGGCTAGTTTAGGTATGAGATCATACAAACAAGAAAAAATATTAATCCACCTACAATGTGTAAGTATGCCCTTTGCCCATGACTCATAATTACCCCATTCCAAAATTACAACTGAAGGGTGAGTAGAAAAACACATGATACTAACTCAAACCAAAAAATCAGATATTGAAACTCTCAGCAACTATAAATCAGATCAACATAACCCATCTTATGCAAATAGATCCCATGTAGGTGCCAAAACATCCAAGTAATTGAGCAAAGTGTAACAAAATACAAAGCTGAATAAAATTTACCTGGGAAATTTTCTAATTAAATAGACTACATATCTAAAAAGATCACTGAAACACCTTTCCAACACCTATTCATTTGCACAAAATAGAGCTCAGACGCAAAAGATATGCCATCTGGAGTGCAGAAACCATCACTGAATTTGACTATGAATAAAGGCATCTAAACTAAAACATTTTGGAAAAAATCCTACACCATCATAATGGGCTCAAAGCTAGCTTTCCAATGCCTATTTTTGTTCAAAAATCTGAGCTAAAATGCCCATTTTACGCCTGATTTAGTGAAAAAAGTTGAAAAAGCTCAATAAGCCCTCATATAGCACTTGGGGCTAAACAAATGAAGCCCCTCGTCTTCTCAGCGACCAGGGGGCTGGGCATTAGGGATCTGCAGCATGGCTCCTGGTCACATAGGTGACCACCGACAGGGACTAAACTCCTGGGAGGGCTGGAGCTCTGTCTCCTGGTCCTCCAAAGGACCGTGACCAGAGCTAAGGAGCCTGCGGTGGCGGTGGAGTGAGAACCACTGGTGGTGTGCGATAGTGATGGTGCAGTGGTGGTGAGGCCCGGTGGCCGCCACCTAAATTGGTGGTGCTATTCTTTTATATGGGCAGTGTCCCCAAAAAAAAAAAAATCTTTTTTTTTTAATTTTTGATTTTTTTGAAATTTTTGACCTCATAAATCATGCCCTGAGGCCGTACAACCTTGGGACAAAAAACAATTCCTTTTCGGTCAAAAAAGACTAAATTGAACAAATTTTATATGAAAATAGGGGTTTTTGGATGTTGCGGACTCAATGGCAAGGTTCGTTTTGTCCAAAAATACCCAAAAAATTAGGCGACCCCCAAATCCACAAGAAAATTTGCCTTTCTAAAACCCTTGCAAAGAAAAAAAACTTTGTAAGCTAAAATCTTGAAAAAATGAATAGGCAACCACAAGTCTCGAGCTCTGATACCATGTAAAAGTTGTGAAATCCAACTTCACTAACCCCAAAGATCAATTGCATGCAAATATCTTGTCACAAAAGAAGACATGGAGACAAAAAAGAAAGGGTACTCTAAAAGCAGAAAAATGTATTAATCAGAGAGAGAGTATGAAATGCAATGATCAATCCTTATAAAAGGAGATTGTGCAACCCTAAAATTAACCCTAATGGGTAGACATTTAATAATTAATATAATTATTAAATGTCACAATATGCAAACTAAAGTGAAATCTTAAGAGAAGAATAAAGGTAACTTAATTAACATAATTAAGTTAAAACCTTAACTCTAACATAACTCATAGGGAGTCTTTGTGTCATTCGCTTTATCTTGAACTTTGTTAAGTATGTAAACAATAGTATGAATCACTTCTCTCGAGTAGACTTCTAGTAGTTTAGCTTCTTTCATCATAGTCCTTGCAGCTTCTTAAATAGTTCTACTTTCTTTTCAACCACTCCATTCTGTTGAGGAGTTCTAGGGGTAGATAAGTGTCGCTTTATTAAATTATCTTCACAAAACATGTTAAACTCATTGGAGGTGAATTATCCACCTATGTTAGACCTCAAGCATTTTATTTTCAAATCCATTTCATTCTCAACCATAGCTTTAAATTTATCTAGAGCTTCAAATTTTTCTCTAAGAATAAAAGTAACCAATGTCATGCTCTAGAATAATCATCAATCAAAATAATGAAATACATGTCACCTTGAATTCTTCACAATCTCATAGCACCACAAAGATCTGTATGTACTAATTCTAGTAGTTTGATCTAGTAGATTGTACTTTTCATTTGAAACTACTCCTTGTTTGTTTTTCAAAATGACAATCTTTGCAAATGACATTGATAGGATTTTTATTCTTGGTAGGTATCTCACTACATGAACTAAACTAATTCTACCTATATTATCAAAGTTCATGTGACACATCCTTTGGTCCCATAACAAACTATCATCAATCCAAGTCATAAAGCAATAACCATCATCACCCTTAAGATGATAGATACTTCCATCTATCCTCTTACCAACAATAATCACAGTTCCATATCCTTTTCAAATCTCACAACTTTCATCCTTAAACAAAATATTATATCCTTTTCTACACATTTTTCCAACACTCAAAATATTATTCCTTAATCCTTTAGCATATTAAACATCTTCAGTATTATGCTTGTCATCAAGACTAATTGAACCTATTCCACAAATCTTAGCTATTGAATAATCTCCAGATTTAACTAATCTGTTGGTGTAATTAATTATTTAATTACACTTTAATAAGTTTACTTAGGTTTTACTGAGGTTTGTCCCATTGTGTTTTCTCCTCTTTCTCTTACTCTTTCATTGCATTTGTACATGGGTACTTGATCAGGCCTTGTTGTCAGGACCCATTCATGCTTTCTTGCAATCATCTTAGTTTTAGGTGCATGCTTTTTTAGTCTCCCTAAGTTTCACTTAAGGGAGGGTGTTGGTGTAATTAATTATTTGATTACACTTTATTAAGTTTACTTAGGTTTTACTTAGGTAATAATTAGTTTACTTAATTAATAAGTAAGCTTTATTTAGTTGAGCTATTTTTAGGTCAGCATTAGGGTTGCATACATTGCTTTTATAAAGCAAATCATCTCATTGTAATTTTTTAATTCTGAATAATATCAATTTGCACATTTTCATGCAATTCTCTTTTTTTTATTGTTTTTCTCTTCTGTGGAAGGTCTTTTGGTTTGGATGTCTGATCTTGGTTTCTAACATGGTATCAGAGCCTTGATATGCAACTCCTTAGATTTTTGAGAAAATTGTTACAAAGTTTGTTTGGGATTCCTTGAGGGTTTCATGCCTTGAGTTCATCTATTCAACATTTTGGATTAGATAGAGCTTCACCATTGGATTCACAACGGTAGAAAATGTCAAGATTGGCTTATATTTTGTAGATTTTGGTCATCATTTGCTACATTTGTGAGGGTTTCAAGTTCGGTGATTTTTTTGAAGCTCTGGAGGTAGCCAATTTTTTAGAGAATTTTTGGCACAAACAAAGGTCACCATCGCATTCGCAATGGCCAAAAACCCTAAGATCACCTTTCATTTCATCGATTATGGAGAATTTATTCCGAAAGGCAAAAACAATTGCCAAGGCGGTCGTATAGCCTCCTGAGCATGCAGATCAAGGCACGAAAATAAATAAATAAAAAATTAAAATGTGTTTTTTGGTTTTCACATTGGCACGCCTAGTGTAAAGCGATCCTACCATTGAACCCCTCAACCCTCATGGGCCCCTTTGCAGCTCCACCCCGGTCACATGGAGGACCAAGGGCCCTCCACCAACCCTTGAGGGCTTCATCTTTGCGGTTGTCGGTCACATGGGAGATCGAGCGCTATGTGCCCAACCCCCGACCAACTTCAGCCCCCACCCACCAATCATATGGGTGACCGAGGGCTCTGCCCCAGCCCCCTACCTACCAGCCCTTGGTCATGCACAGGACCAAGGGCCATATTTTTTTTAGCCCCGGGGCTGTCTGCAGGCCTTATTGGCCATTTTGGAGCACTTTTACAAAATTGGTTATAAATTTTGCATACGGTGTCCTTTTTTTGCAAACAAGATACCATTGGAAAGGTGATTTCGACATCGATCTAGTGGTGAAGGTAGTTTTCTCTAATTTTTCTGCAATTTTATTTTGCAGGTCCTTGAACCCAGATGTTGTTTTCACTCCAGAGGGCATATCTTTTAACTTGGTGATCCTTTTTTCACCATTCTCATGGCATTGGAAATCTTCTTTTGTTCTCTACACAAATCTCAAGTCCATTTTTATCAAGGAGGCAGATGTGAACTTTTTCATGTGCATGCACTCTATTTTTGTTTTCAAGCTCTAGGTTTGCATTTTCTCTTTAGTTTATGCATGTTTAGCATTCTCTCATTTTACAATCATGGGTTATTGTAATAAATGAACTGATATAAAGTTCCATCAAGGGGGTTTCTTGCATAATAATCTAATTAGAGTTTTTTTGCACTTTGATCTCATCTCTTTTTTTATGAAAACTTGCATGGGTTGTATCTGGTTTCTTAGTTTCTTTTGGCCACATTTTGTCTTAGCTTGACACATATTAGATTCATATCGGTTCACACTTTAGATTGAGAGCCTATCATTAATTATTTGCATTAGATCCATCACATTTTGAGGGCCACTAAATTTGTGGTTAATGTTCCAGAGTCTTTATGGTACTTGTTTCCATGGAAGAGTTTTATTCTCTGTTTGGCATCAGCATCGAGATACTCAACTTCCAGATTCTGTCATCATTTTATCTACTATTGCTTCATAGATTCCAAGGTTGTTCCTATTTGGATTTTTTGACTGTTCCATGGCATCAGGTCCGTTGTTGCCTTTTCATGATTCCTTGAGTCAATCAATGCCTCTCATCTAGTTTCAATAGTAAACAGAAGTATCTTTCCTTGCTTGCCAGATTTAGGTTCCAGTGTTACTCCACAGTGTTCTTTCAGTGCTTCTTTGCAGCAGTTCATCTCATTGAGGGGTGGGTTTGTCCCACTATGTTTTATCCTCTTTCTCTTAGTCTTTCATTGTATTTGTACATGGGTACCTGATCAGGTCTTGTTGTCGGGACCCATTCATGCTTTCTTGCATTCATCTTAGTTTTAGGTGCATGCTTTTTTAGTCTCCCTAAGTTGCACTTAAGGGAGGGTGTTGGTGTAATTAATTATTTAATTACACGTTATTAAGTTTACTTAGGTAATAATTAGTTTAATTAATTAATAAGTAAGCTTTATTTAGTTGAGCTATTTTCAGGTCAGCATTAGGTTGCATACATTTCTTTTATAAAGAAAATCATCTCATTGTAATTTCTTAATTTTGAATAATATCAATTTTCACATCTTCATGAAAATCTCTTCTTTTTATTGTTTTTCTCTTCTGTGGAACGCCTTTTGGTTTGCATTTCTGATCTTGGTTTCTAACATAATCCTCCATTACATTTTTCAAGTTTAACAAATTAAATTTTGTCTCCAATCATATGATTAGAGTAACCACTATCAGTATCCCAATATTTCTTATCCAATCTAACATGAAAAGTAGATACCAAAGTATCTTCAATCTTATCTTTCTTTTCCAAAACACTTTCCTTCACATAAATTTCAGAGTTAGCAAAAGTAAATTCATCTTTTATAGAAAATAATAAGCATTCATCATCTCCATAATCAAATTCATCATCAAAAATACCAAAATCCTCTCTAACATAGTAACTTCTCTTAATCATCTTTCCTTTGTTCTCCTTACTTGTATTGTTTGCAACTCTATTTGGACATCTTGAGGCATAATGAGCTATATTTCTATAGCTAAAGAATTGGAAATGTAGTTTACCTTTTTACTTACCATTTCCATTTTTCATTCTTCTTACAAAGTTATCTTCCACATCATCAAGATCTTCTCCATATGAATCTTCAATCTTTTCTTATTTTCTAGCCTTGAAAGTAGTTTCCACTTTTGTACAATTTTTCAAAAAAGAAATTCTCATCTCAAATGAAGTTAGTGTACCAATCAATTGATCTCTTGAACAAGTATTAAAATTTGAAACTTCCTCAATAGAAAATACCTTTTCACTATAAGAATCGAGAAGAGATATGAAAACTTTCTTTACCACTCTTGGCTATTTGACTTGTGCACCAAGACCTCTCATTGCAATTACCAACCCATCAATTCTCTACATGTAGATTATAATTGTTTCATCTTTATAAATTCACAGGGTCTCAAATTGTGCCTTCAAATTCTACAACTTTTCTTGTTTAACCTTGTCATCTCCATCATAAATGATTTCAAGGTTATCCCAAACCTCTTTAGTATTCTTAAGATTAATAACTTTTACCAATTCATAATTTGAAACACTATTCACAAGAATAAATATTTCCTTACCATTTACTTCACGTTCCTTGATCTCATCACTTCTTCTTGGACCATTCATAGGTGAAACATACTGATTATTTATTTCCATTTCAATCTCATAATTGTGAGATTCCAAATATCCTTTTATCTTTGTCTTCTAGAATGCATAATTTGTACCATCAAATGTAGGGAAATCTATCTTCTTTGCTATGTCAGTTCTACCTCAAGCAGTTAAGCTTTTATCCAAGGAACCTCACTCTGATACCAATTGTTAAGTGAACAAGACAACTAAGAGGGGGGTGAATCATTTGTACCAAATTAAATCATTTAATCCCTCAATAGTGATTAGATCCACATGCATTCATTAAATCCTTAATATATTATAATGTTTAAACATGAAAGAAAAATAATAAAAATTGAAACCAACACCATACATAAGAGAACACTAGATTTACATGGAAAATATAATAAGGGAAAAAACACAGTGAGGATTAGCTCAATAATATAATTAATTATAAAACCAATACAAGGGCTCACTGTCAAAATAGGACACACTGTCCAAAAAGGCTCACAACCAGGGATCACTACCACAAAAAGAAAAAGATGGAAGAGAAATGTTACATAGAGAAAAACTTCTCAATACAATAAAGAATCCACCATAATAACAATAACCCTTTCATAGTCATTTTTGAATGATTGTGGACACCTTCTACTCACTACATTCAAAATTCCAACACTTTGAAGTTTGCACTACTTTGCTCAAACTCACACTCTACTATTCAAATATTTGCATCATTTGCATCACACATCTATTCTTTCTATATTTTCAACCTTCAACATCAAAAATCATAATTATACCATCCTCAACCTTGAAAACTTTCTCCAAGGTTGAAAATGCATGCTTCACAATTTATAGTTTCAAATTAGGTCAGCACTAAACATTCACGCGGTGGTAGGAACAAAAGTGGAACAAAATAACACTTAAATACAACCCAAATTAAATCCTACACACCACACTACGCCTTCATTAACACTTGAACATCTTTGAATGTAGTTTAAACACCAGGATGACCATTACCCATGAAAAAACATTAAACTTTAAATTACAGGGTTCTTTTAATCAATCTAGAATTTGAAAAATAAAAACATCAACTAAACATGATCCAAGAACATCCTGGAAATCAACAAAATCCTTCATAATAAATCTCACCTGAAGATTATAATCATATTGTTTATTCAAACAAGAATGCTAGACACTACAATACTTTGTAACTCAGAAGAAATTCTTTTCATATGCCTAACCATGAATCCTCTTGACACAGATAAGAGAACAACACCATCAACTCTCCATCAGAACCACAAGCCTTGAAAAGTAACTAAAGAGAAATGCAGAGAAAATACATTTCTCCTAGACACCTCTATACACAACACTACAAAACTAGTTCACACACTGGTGAACACAAATTCCTTTGACCAATGATCCAGAAGCAAAAAAAATGTATATAGAAACTTTGAACATCTCTAACCAACATATCCAAACCAAAAAACTATATCTTCACCCTAGAATTAATGCAAAGAAAAAATAGTACACCTCTACAACACCATGTTCCCTTATTTGATCAATTTTCTCAGTATCCTTGAAATTTGAATCATAAATAAAATATTATCAAATAAACAATCTCTTCTCAACCACTGTACTACTATCATCAATGAAAAATTTATTGGATGTTGTGGTTGTATTGCTGATATGTGGTTTTCATTGATGTCAACACTATTAGCATTAGTGTCTTAAAGGTTGTATATGTCGAGGATATTGAGAAAATTATAATAAATATGTTGAAGATTGTCTGTGAAGCCATGAAGTTCCATGTGGTGGAAAGTTCAATATGCTAGTATTCAGAAGTTTTGCTTTAAAGGGATTTTTGTTGAGCCTATCTAGTTTATACTATAGAATTTTTAGAGGTGTGCATCAAGATTGGAGCAAGTTGTGAGTTTTTGTGTTCCTATAGTTATTCTTTTATTGTAGCTGGTGTTTCTAGAAGAAGAGAATGTAATTCTAGTAATTTGAGTTTTTGTGTATGTTCCTGCAATGTTTTTTGACGTTTCTAGATTTTTCTCTATTCTTGTTGCAAATCTGCAATGATCGGTGTGATCGTGATCAAATATTTTTCTTTTATGTGTTCAGGTTTCAATGTTCTTTGCCAACATGATGGTTGTAGCATTTTGTGCATCCCCATGGATTAATATTTGAATGTTTGGAACAATTGAGGATTTTGTATTAAGTCTTCATTATGTTGTGACCAACTTTGGTTGGTGCGCATTGAGATTTGTTCATGAATTGGGCCAAAAATTTGTTTTCATTTATTCTTTTATTTTTGGCTGACAAAGGTGGTGATGTAATTCCATGAAGCGAATATATAAGAATGATTGTTTCTTCATTTTGATGTATGTGTGAAGTGTGTATGTGAAGTATATGTGCAAATAAAGATCAAATCATTCAATTGTAGAGCAGAGTATGAAGAAGTTTGCGCGAAGTGTGAAGAAGTGTGTTTGTGCCTAACTGGAACTGTCATCAAGCATTTGAAGAAGCTAATTTCTCAGTTCAATATCTTCAGATGGATTTAATCTTAAATTTATATGTAAGAGAGTGTGTCTTCTTTGAGAAATGAGCTTTAGGTAGTGTGCCTAAATACATGTGCATTTCTTATTCATTTTCATTATACTTTTAACAAGGTATAACTTGTGGATTAACCTCCACCATGGTTTTTCCCCTAATATGGTTTCCATGCAAAAATCTTGGTGTTATGTGTTTTGATTCATGCTTTCATTATTATTTATCAAATTTGACATTCAAGTTTAATAAGGTTAAATAAGTTTTAAATTATGTGACAACTGATTCACCCCTTCCTCTTAGTTGTCTATCCTTGTTTTTTCATCAATTTGTATCAAAGCAGGTTCCTCTGAATAGGTTTAATAGCTTGAGGTGATCCGATATGGTGTCATACAAGAAGGATAGTCCTAGATTTGATGGAACAAACTATTCTATGTGGAAGGCTCGAATGGAGTGTCATTTGAAGTGCATTGGTGAACCCTTCTATAATATTACAAAGAATAGATATTTTATTCCTCAGAATGGTCCTTCTACTCCTAATGATATCAAAGAAGCTCAAACAAATAATAGGTCTATAGAAGCATTGTTGAGTGCTTTGATAGATTCAAAGAAGACAAATGTAATGGGTCTGAAAACAACATATGAGATCTGAAAGAAGCTAGAAAAATTGTATGAAGGAGATGTACAAGTGAAAGTTGCTAAGCTACAAATTCTCAAAGGCAAGTGGGAAAACTTGAAAATGAGTGAAGATAAAAACATAATTTCTTTCATGTAAAAAGTAAATGAACTAGTGATGGTTATTAGATGTGTCGATGGAATCTTGGATGAAGAAGAGATTATAGCTAAAGTGCTCATATCATTGCCTACTTATTACATAATGAAAGCTCATGCTATTGAATAACTCAAGATAGTAACAAATGTGACAAGAGATATGCTAATTGGTAAGCTTGCTACCTTTGAATTGAGTGAATTTGGTGAATCTACCCCTAAGACAAAATCTGCATTTAAAGCTATTGTATTTATAGACATGGAAAATGTACAAATTTGGTTCAGCACACTTGTTTAGAAGGCCAAATCCTTATCTATCTTTTTGGTGTAAAAGGTCACGTCCTTTGAAGCCGCCCCACATTATACATGTAGTTTTATTGTAGAGATGAAAAGTATGCCATGGGATATTCATGGGTATTGATGCTTGGTTGACCCGAGAAGTGTGTGCACTATAAGGGGGAGCCTATGTGGTCAAGCATCTAGTAATCCGCACAAAATATGCATAGCTAGATTCATCCAAGTGGGAACCCAAAAAAATATTATCTCTTCATCCTAGGGTTGTGCATGTGCTTGGAAATGAAAAATACATTGCTTGGTCCTCAACATAATTGAAAAACAAAAATTCACAAAGAGCTCCAAATTTCAAACCCCTTGGAGGAAATAAATATCCTTGAAAAATTTAAGTACTCTTGCTTTTCCTAGGGATCATATAGTTAGAGATTTCTAAGTGCTTTGATTTTATCATCATTGTTAGAGTAATCGGGTATTTACTTTATTAATTAAACAATATTTGTTTAGTTACTTAAAGTTCCCATTAACCTCTTTTCACTTAAGCTAACATTAGGTGCATAATAATTAATTACTTTATTAATTATTATTGTGCAAGCCTAGGGTTTTCCTTTTTAGGGTTTTCATCTATATGTAGTTGAAAACTATATTTTGTATCATTATTCTTTTTACATTTTCAGGTGAATACATGGCTCCACATTCTTGAGCATTTCCTTTGTTGCTTCTCTTTGTTTCTCCTTGTAACAGGTTATTTGCTTGCAAAGATCTTTTGGGATTTCTGTGGTATTGTATCTTCTCAACTCCAACATGGTATCAGAGCTTCAGATTTGCATCTGCTTGTTCTTGTTTTGAAGATTTTTAGAGCTACAAGAGTTTGTTGCAAGCCATTTTTTATTGGAGCTGTCATCATTTTTGCTTCAAAAATGTAGTTTTCACTCATTTGCAGGAAAAACAATTTCTGCGTTTTGTAGCCAGCGTCGAAATCTGAACTGGGTATCTTTTGGATTTTGCATATCTTGCACAGATCTGGAGAAAATTACTGTTGAAAAAATGGTGCGCGTCATTTTTCTCTTGGCTGAAAGTAAACAAAAATCATTTTCTCATATTTTGCTTGTTGGATCAAAAAATGATTTCTGAGTTTTGTTTCTAGCATCAAAATATTTCTGGGTTTTTAATTTTGTCTACAAACAGTGAGTAGATTTTCCAGAAATCAAGTTAGAAATAAACATTTTTTGCTAGAAAAATCGTTTCTTGCAAGCTAAATTCAGTTTTTGAAAAATTCATAACTTTTGGCCACGGTGTCCGTTTTGCGCAAACAAATAGGCATTGGAAAGATGTTACAGTGCTCTTTCCAGATTTATAGTCTATTTTATCAGAATATTTACCAGGTATTTTTTATTCAGCTTTGTGTGTTTTTACACTTTGCTCAATTACTTGGTCATCTTGGCTCCTACATGGGGTTTGTTTGCATTGGATGGGTTATCTTGATATGTTTTATCATTGATGAGATCATTAGTCTCTAAATTTTTCATTTAAAGAGTTATCATGGGTTTCTCTACTCACCCTTCAGTTGTTCTTCTGGAACGGGGTAATTATGAGTCATGGGAAAAGGGTATACTTACACATTGTAGGTGGCTTAATATTTTTCCTTATTTGTATGATCTCATACCTGAACCAACAACTTTAGAGGGTAGACTAGCATGGGATATTATTAGAAATCACATTGCAGGAGTTATATTGTCTAGTGTTGATCATGACACTGTGTTGGTTATATCGGACATTGATTGTCCTCACCCACTTTGGACACGTCTTTGGGAGATCTATGGAAACCCTATTCTATCTCCATTCCCAGAGGATCCTACTTCAAATTGTCTCATACCCATTGCTTGAAGAGAGAATACACCATTTGATCATGATACTTTAGAGGAGCTTGAGTATTTAGACACCCTTACATATTTCGATGGATCAGAGGTTTGTCTCATAGTTCCTACTCTTCAGACAAAGACTTCATCAGCATCTCTTGTTGTTCTTGATTCAGTGCAGCAGGGAATCATACATCTTCCAGACATAGCTACTTTGGACTCTTATGTTGCAGACATATCTTTCTTGTTTGTTAAGTCCTATATTGCAGATTTGGAGGATTATTTTGAGGACATTCATCTCCTCTACCTTGACAGTCAAATTATCACTGTTCGCCCACCATTATCTGTGCATTCAGAGGTTGCATTTCAGTATTCTCCACACCAGATTGGATTTGACATTATTTGTTTCCATTCAGACAGTGAGACTCTTCAGCATCCTATCATGGCACACATCTTGAGATAGAGTGGTTCTTCCTTCTTCACAAGGTTTCTTCGATATAGGTCCATGGATTCATTTCTTCCCAAGTGGAGGAATATCATTTGCCACTTTAGGATCTCTTTTTGGATTCGACATCAGGCATCTACCATTATGACAGGAGTTTCTTCATTGTGGGGGGGCCTTCTTCTCTCTTTCTATATCTCCTATGGAGATCATTGTACATGTACTTATATGATAGAAGCTATCTATGGGGGGTATCATGTTATCCACCTCCTATCCTTCTTTCATTAGTGCATTGCATTCCTTCCTTGCATTCTATTTTGGGGAGGAGTTTTGTTCCCACTGGGTTTTCTCCTTTACCCCATTTCATTTAGTTTGCATTGATTTTGTACATGGGTACCTGATCTGCCTTGTTGTTTTGACCCATTGCTTTTGCTTTCAGTAGCTTCTTCTAGGTTTTAGCTTCTCCCTATGTCTATCTTAAGGGGGGGTGTTAGAGTAATTGGGTATTTACTTTATTAATTAAACAATATTTGTTTAGTTACTTAGTTCCCTTTTACCTCTTTTCACTTAAGCTAACATTAGGTGCATAATAATTAATTACTTTATTAATTATTATTGTGCAAGCCTAGGGTTTTCCTTTTTAGGGTTTTCATCTATATGTAGTTGAAAACTATATTTTGTATCATTATTCTTTTTACATTTTCAGGTGAATACATGGCTCCACATTCTTGAGCATTTCCTTTGTTGCTTCTCTTTGTTTCTCCTTGTAACAGGTTATTTGCTTGCAAAGATCTTTTGGGCTTCTGTGGTGTTGTATCTTCTCAACTCCAACAATCATTTGTTTTCACTAAGGTTAAACCTAGGAAAATTTTTCCCCAATTTCCCTGATTTCCACATAATGGACCTTGTGGGATGAAAATAAAGTCAGACATTAGACATGTAATTTGAAACATAATCAAGAATTTTCTTTTGGTAAAAAGGGATTCACTAAGGAAAGATAAAAAGACAAATTGGACCTCACATGTGTTGTTTCAAATGATTTCCCAAAAATTCAAAATCTCAAAACCAAGATTCAAAAGGATAAGTCTAAAAGCTCACGAACAACGTCTTGAAATTCTCCTTGAAGTAAGAGAAAGAATAGTGTACAATTTCTATAAGAAGGCTTCAAGGAATAACCCAACTTTGTATGCATTCTATTATCAATAGAATCCTGAGCTTTTTGAAAGGTTTTCTTTCCTCACATAGGAAGTATAGCATGTTCTTCAACACCGAGGTTTTGTAAAAGGAGTCATGTCTAGGTCAAGGTCTAAGACCAAATTCGTCATTTTTATCCATCTCTCCATCAATAAAATCGCATCCCATCAACAAAATTTTTGAGAACTTTAGAAAAATCATTCATGCTAAACTTAAAAGGATAAATCAGCATCACTCTATCTTGGCTTAACACACTTAGCCAAATAGTCAAATCTCTTGAACAAATTTTCCTCTAGGATAACGCAACTTCCTGAGGTTTACTAGTTCATGATCACCTTGGTTGGCTTAACACACTTAGCCAATCCATTCTCTTGTGAAATTTTTCCCTAGGATAACACAACTTCCTAGGGTTTACAACTTCACCACAATATTGTTTGACTTAATACACCTAGTCAAACTATCACAATCAATCCAAACCCTAAAGTTTAGCATAACCCCTAAAACTTTCTTCAAAATTTTCACTAATTCAGTTCATCCATTTATCTCATCTTCATAACCACCCCCTTTGATCCTTTTCCTTCCCTAGTTCTTTTGTTTTGGGCCTAAATATTAAGATCAAATGATCCCTATCTTTTAAGGTCCAAACAAGATCACAATACAAGAAGAAAATGGAAAACATCAACGAAATATCAACTTCCAGTGACATAGGTGAAGTAATCACTGAAGTAAACCTTGCAAGATTAAGAAATCCCCCAAGTAGCTCTTCTCTACCATCACAAAATTCTCAATAGGAAATCTATGAAGAGGACATCACAAACGAACACTTGGGAATGACACAATTAGAAATGGTAAAAATGGTTCAAAACCCAGAGAATCATAAAATTGTCAATGCCATGTTTAAATACATACACACGTTAACATAAGGAGGGGTCCCATTCCTTTCTAACCTTGACATAGGTACTAGTATGGATGGGCCATTTACAAACACATCCCCAATGTCAACTCTGAATATCACTCAAGAAATCCCTCAAACCATATTGACAATCACACCAACCTCACCAATTATAAACAAGGGAAGTGCAATGTTTCATGAGTTACAAAAGCATCACCTTGTAAACAAAAAAGAGGTAAGTGTTAGCACCACACCAGATAACTCTATCTTGGTGAATCCATCACACCCATACATCCCACTCACCTTTCATAATCCCTTGAATTCATCCTCATTTCATGCAATGCCAGCCTACATGTTAAACTTACAAACTTCTCTACCATAAGGAGCAGATAGTTTTTTCAAAACAGCGGGAATCACTAACCTGTTCTTCATCCAAAATAACTTACCACCTTTCCCTCCATTACCACTCACATCCACATCACCTCTTAGGTTTGGTCTTCCCCCCCTACCCACATCTAGTTTCTCAAATCTAGGTAATCCAAGCATCACATTGAATCCTCTATTTTTGCTAGCAACATCACAACAACAAGTGGAAACCATTCAAGACACCATAATCAATACATCAGTTGGTCCTTAAATCTCTCAAAACATACCTTCTCAAGGACCAAGCATCTCAACCACACCTCCATCAACCCAAATCTTGACCATCAACACAACCCTTTCACCCATCACAACAGTTGGCACCATTCCAAATCCACCACCAATCCCACCAAAGGCTACCATGATGAATTCATTCACCACCCTAATCCAAACCATTCAAAAATCCAATCAACAATGGGTACTCAAACAAAATCAACAAGCTACACAATAGGCTGCTTAGCAAGCACAAGGATAACTAGCTACCCAACAAGCACAATCTCAAGCCCAAGCCCAACAATAGGCGTAGGCACAATACCGAGAACAACTGCAAGTGGTCATTCAACAAGCATACCAACAAGCCCTGCAAGACTTTCAGGCACAACAACAAGCCAAACAACAAGCTTTGTTGACACAACAATAGCTCAATCAACAACAAGCTTTGTTCGCACAACTGCAGCTCAACCAACAACAAGCTTTGTTGGCACAATAGCAACTAGACCAGCAACATGCTTTATGGGAACAACAACAGATGGACTAACAACAAGCTCTATTGGAACAACAGCAGCAAGATCAACAACAAGCATTGTTGACACAAATTTAGGCATATCAGTAGGCATTAAATGCATAGTACAGCTTGCAGTGAACTCCCACCAATACCCCTCCCATTAATCAAATATCCCAAACACCTCAAAACACATTCATCCCACTGCCTGTTCCCCATAATGATGTTGCAACACAAATCAAACTACTCTCGCAGCAGGTGCTAGACCTCCAAGTGGGAAAAACAACCAGAACACTAGTCAACTTGTGCCCTTATCCATTTGACAAAAGTCTCACAATGGTACCGTTCCCAAAGGGATTTGAGATCCCCAAATTTGACAAATATAATGGAACGGGTAACCCTGAAAACCACGTCAAGGAATTTCAGGTGCACTGAATGGAGGTTGCATACGTTGACACATATCTAATGTGACTCTTCCCCTAAAGTTTGACTGGTCCAGCCATGGAATGGTTTCCTCGTCTACCCACAGGCATTAAAATATTTGAGGAAATTGTGGAAGCATTCCTTAAAAATTGCGCTTTCAACATGGGTGCAGATGTTAGTTTGAAAGAACTATCAACACTCAAACAAGGAAAAGGAGAGCTATTTGCATCCTTCTTGCAAAGATGGAAATCCAAGCCCAATCAGAGCAAGTGGACCATGCCAGAAGAATAACAAGTTTGCACGATCATATCTAATCTAGATGAAAACTTGGCATTCTACTTAAAAATACAATCCATCACATCATATGATCAATTTATCCCAAAGGTGCCCAACATTGAAAGAGCCCTTACAGTGCGAGGAGGCACATCAACATTTACTCCACCACAAGATAACCACCCATCTAAAAATTATAATGATAAACCTCAAACATGGTCGAGGAACAAAAACATCACAAACGACGGTGTGGTTGATGCTAAAGTGGTCATAAATATGCCCAAACCAAACATCCAAACTCATTACCAATCACAAAATCATAATCCCAATAATGTGCAAACTAATGCAATAGTAGCACAACAACAACCACTTCCCACCAACCAAATCAGTAACTTGAGCAATCAAGGAGGACCACCTCCCCAAGGAAAATATCCCCATAAGTTGGTCAAGGAAAACCTAATCAAAGTCTCCACTTCTGAGCAGTACACGAAACTCATGACCAAACCGCCATGGTATAATGAAAACCTCCTTTGTGACTGTCACAAGATCAAGGGACATACCACCACAAATTGCATGAGACTGAAGAATATCATCCAAGACCTCATTGAAGATAAGATCATCAATGTGGACCAACCAACCGGTAATCAAGATCTGAAAATATACACAATCTGATGCCAAACCACAATCAAGGAAATAGTCAGGGAAACAACAAAGGCAAACAAAAATATGCTAGCACTAATCTAGTATATGAATAAATAGTCACATGTGTCGATGAAATGGTCACGGTCATAAATGTCAAGGATGCCAACACTAACTGTGGAGTCACCACATGTGGCGGCAAGGTCACCATTGCAGGGGCACCATCTAAGACCCCCACTTCAAACACAAAAGCCATTCCCTATGACTATAATGTCATCAACCAACTGAAAAGAATCCTTATATAGATCTCCAACATGGAACTGTTAAAAATTTTTGCTGCCCATAGGAAAATTCTCAATGAAGCATTAGCGACATCCACCATCTCTGCCAACCTTGACATAGATCAGTTTCAGGCTATGGTTGGAAATATCGTCACCCAGAATCTCCTAATATTCTCTGATCAAGACTTCCCCCCACACCCATCTTATAACTATGCACTTGACCTTCAAGTGTTGGTCCACAAAAAGAAAGTTAAAAGGGTCCTGGTGGATGGAGGTGCAGGCCTTAATATTTTCTCTCTCAAACTTATAAAGAACTTGGGATTCATCAAAGATTCCATTAACAAGAACAAGAGCATCACAATAAGGGCATATGATGATCAAGAAAGAGTATCTCAGGGCACCATTAAAATCCCCATCCAAGTGGGACCAGAAACCATGGAGACTACCTGTCAGTTCCTTGACCTCGACTTACCATATAACATCCTCTTAGGTCATCATGGATCCACAGAATGAAAGCAATGGCCTCAACATA